>VRLP01001469.1:0-127274 GCA_009660295.1 Lophius piscatorius
CAAAATCAAATGGAATTGCTGATGGGACCGAAGATTGGTAGAGAGTGGAGGCAGCAACTCCATCTGCTAGGGACTACATACCTGTCCTTCAGATGAGTAGGGCTGTTTAAATAGTAATGTGCAGAGACACATATTACTAGCTTTTAAAAGGAATAGGAGCTGACAGGTGTAACTACTTTCTTCCATGTCACTGCCATTTATGTCACTTAAGTAGCCCTAAATGCATCTGTGCGCTGAGCTTTAGAGCATGTGCTCTGAGCCATTTAAAAAGCCCTCTGTGTTATTTAACAACCTGAACCACCTGCAAAGGCCATACTAATGTCTCAGCTGGAGGTTTGGTTAAAAGCTCAGGGACTATAGAAGGAGATGTTTCAAATGAGGCCAGGGATGGTGACAGATTAATTATCACAGGTGTTTTGTGTTGTCAGGTGCAAAAAGACGGAAGCTAACAGCTTGCAACTGGCATTTCATGTTATTGTGAAGCAACACTGTTTTGTCAAAAGAACAATAGACAGAACATCGAGCATGCAAGAGCACACGGTTACAGTGTTTTCTAAAAACTGGGTTACCGTGAACATCAAAACCGGTCAGTATTTGATTGTGTATGCAGGTCTTACATCATGTGTTTAACCACACACATCAAACCTTTGTCAGATCGTGACCACCTCCTCTGTAATGGCTGTGAGTATATCTGTTGAACGTTGGGTGTACATGTCAGTCCAGCCAAACCAAAACATGCTGAGTGGGTGACATTTCTGCAGACTGTATAAGAGGTGGAGCGGCCTCAAGGGTTCCTGGACAGATCCTCGCATCGTTGCCGCATTCTATCAGCGACTGGACGGGACAATGCTTCTGAGGGTATTATCACGGTATCTGCCAGCATTCAACCCACCATTAATCCACCCATGCTGCAGTTTATGACTTACTACCCATACGATAACCCTACCAACAACATGTGGCTTTGTTAGTTCAGTGTATTGCTAAAGTTATTTGAGATGTTATTCGAGATAAAATAAAGTAAAAAAAGATATTTCCACTAACTCTTAAAAAAAATCACAACGCCTGTTTGCACTTTGTGTTTTAATATGAACGTTATCCGAAATATTGTGCTACCTGGTAGTGCTTGAATGTTTTAATGGAATACAAGCAGTGATCTTCAGCCCATTTGAGTTTGAGAACCCTGCCCTAGAAGACGGGTTCTGAGTGTGCAGAATTTATATGGTTGTGCAAATCAAATGTTGATCAGCCTCTTGCAGGGGGACATGTGTTCGTTCCAGTCCCCAATTAATAAGATTACTGCTCAGAGCAACCGATAACATATACTGAGTCCAACATTTTCTCATTTGCTTGAATTTCCCCCGGTGTCACTTCTTTTCCTTATCTGCCTCCCTCTGTCACTTCTCAATCTGCCTGTTATCAGGGCAGAGATGTTGTCGATCGCTGAAATGGAGAGATAATAGGAGGAAACATGTCACCACAAGCACTCATTCCCCAACCAAATGACATGCAAGTACACTAAATGACCATCCAGCTGACAGACAGGCAGCTCTAAATAGCTTTTAATGGTGTTTGGTATTGGCAGGAAATATCTGTTACTGTCTGATCGGTTAGTAGAGAGAAAGTTTAGTGGGAGGAATAACTATAAAAGCATACATCCCACAAATACACATACAGCACCAAAATATGCCGAAATAATGATGTTTACCTTCAGAGAAGTTCTCATTTATACGAAGAAAAATGTCTGAAAGTTAAAACCAGTTAGAAATCTCACTATCACCCAAACATTGAACCCAATTCCACCCTGTATGCTGGAGCGGCTACGACATCCATTCGTTCGTCCATCCATCCATCCGTCCGTCGTCCATCCATCCATCCACCCACCCGTCCGTCCGTCCGTCCGTCCGTCCGTCCATCAATCCATCTATCTATCTATCTATCTATAACCCTCGAACCTGTTGAAAGTCTTCTCTTTTTAGCATTTCACAAAATAAATTTTCGTTCACTTTGTTGTCAAGTATTTTGACAACTTTCCTCATTTTGTAAAAAAAAAATAGAATAAAAAAAGTATACATTTTGGCATTGGTCTAACTTTTTAAAAGTTGTGTAACTCAAGGCCAAATCCTCACTCTACCTCACCTCACTGTCTAGAAAAATGCCAATTATGACAATGTCTTCACATTGTAACACTTGCCTGATTTATCAATGTGTTACCCAACAGTCAAATCACTTTATCACATAGTGAGGATATTTCTAAGGTACGATTGAAACAAATGCAGACAGTCCAGAAGAGTGTCTGCATTCTGCTGGAGAAAATAATCTCCATAAGATGTCATAAGATGTTCTCCAGCGTTTATTTGCTCCTGTGCAGAAGAACCACACACATCAAACCTCCTGATTATTCTGAGGGAAAGCTGAGAGGAGCTACGGAAATCCAGGAGGTACAGGAGAGGCGATGAGCAATGGTTCAATGTAACAGGAGATATTCAAAATGATGAGCCCAATTAAATATTTGAGTTAAAAGTCACATACAAAACTAAACATTAAAAGAAAAAGTTAACCTAAAATATGAATCGATAGATTAAAAAATATAAAGTGCATTCTCAACTGTCATGGGCACTGTAAAATATTACCCACTCTAAGCCCTTTGAATTTCAAAAATATATATATAAATTTGGGCAAAACTGTTCCACAAAATGTTACCTCACTGCAGGAAATATTTTCAATTTGTCCTCACTTCCTGAAAGATGTCCCTCTGTTTTATAAATTACGGTACTATCCTCTTTATTTAATTAAAGAGGCATCAAGAGAGAATCCATCAGGCATTTTTCCCCTCAGAAGCAATAGGATTTATGCCTTCTATTGCCGGAAAAGAAGTCACGTTCCACAAGCATCAGAGGTTTTCATGGTTTTTATGTTTTCCTGAGGTTTTCAAGGATTATTGAAAATCTCATCAAATCTTTGGAATCGCTGAATAAAGGTTTGGATTCAGAAAATGCATGGGAACATTGGTGTATGAAGTAATCAAACACTTTCCTGGTCGGGCTGTGCAGGCAGCAGGCCAAGCAGGCCAAGCAGGGTATGCTACATGTCCCTCTCCCCGGTAACATTCTCAAGCTCATCCCGAGGGATCCCGAGATGTTCACAGGCCAGATATATATTCCCTCAGGCATGTTCACCATTTATACAGGGGTCTCCTCCCAGCTGGAAGGGCCTGGAAAACCTCAATAGGAGGTGTCCTGGAAGCATCCGAATCAGATGTCTGAAATACCTCAACTGGATACTTTGGACACGATGGAGCAGCCGCTCAACTCCAACCTCATCACCTTTCCTAAAGTCTGAGCCCAGCAACCCAAGGTAGCTCATTTCAGCCACTTGTTATATATTTTGTTCAGGGGGGAAATTGGAAAGAACTTTTCAGCTGAAATGGAGCTGGGAACTCTTAAAAACATGGTTTATATGTTTAATAAATTGTCACGTCAACATGGAAACAACAGTAAAGTATGTTAGTATGTGAGTACCGGTTCCATCCTCATTTAGACTTGTTGCACGGCGGGGTTTCTCTTTCTGTGGCATTCATTGTGAAGGGTTAAGTTCTGGTGCACTTATCACCACCCTTAAATGAGGACCTGAACTCCACATGCATTGTCTTTCAGCAAGAATGGTTAATATCTCTCAGAATTGTCTTCCTACTTTTCTGAACTCTTTTGATTTTAAAAGGGCTTTACCATGTGGTAAAACAGTCCTATCCTGGCCCTGATACCTTATGATCTCTCACACACCTGAGGATTTTAAATGTAGGCCTGGCTTGGGGATTATTCACCTTATAGTACGGATTTGAATCTGTAAACTAGATATGGTGAGGGTTTGGATTAATTGAACGGATACTGATATTGTTGTTTTTTCTGAAACAGGGCTGACAAAGTCTGTTCATCATTAGGATATCAGTATCAGTAAATGCATTGTGTATCACTCAATCATTTAGTTGCTTAGTGTTGGAGAATCTTTAAGAAAACAACTTGAGTCCCAGGCCCTAAATCTTGAAGTTTCTAAAGATCACCATATGATGGTAATTTGATGTAATAGACCTCCGTCTGCAATTATTAATTCTTTATCAACACTTGTGGACTTGTCAAAGCTATAGTTGATGCCTGTATCTGATGCTTTCAAACCACGAGATGACTCTCTCAGATGAGATGAATTTTACACAAATAATTAAACCTCCCACAAGGCCAAATCCCAATCGCCCAGAGAAATTATCCCTCCTTGATCTAGTCCTGATAAATGTACCTTTGAACTACTCTTTCCCAATGGTGTGTGTGATGACTGTGTGATAGCTGCTGTCAGAGATAATAAAAGCCCTACGTTTAAATCTCGCTTTGTTGATAGGCGGAATATGAAGGTCTGTTGAGCAAGCTTTCTTAAATGATTTATTCTATTTTGACTGGAATAGATCACCTTAATAGGGGATGTTGAAACAGCTTTGAAGTTCTTTCATTATATGCTTCATGGCTATTCTAAACTAGCATCACCTGTTTTTAAGTTTACAGTTAAGGGGAGAGATAATCCAGGGTTCTCTGCTGAGCTTTCAGGCCTGCCTCATGACCGGAGTGGAGTCTGAGCAAAAGCTAGAAAGTCAGGTACTGACGCTGACTGGCTTCTTTTAAACAGCTGAGAAACCGTTCTTCTTTTTTTTTTTAAACCCAAAGCTGAGTTTTATCCGTCAGTAACAACAGAAAACTTGAATGACCCACGGAATTTTTGGAAGGCTGTTAAAGCCTTGTGAATACACAACTGAACTTCAATGTGTAATTGTGTGTACATTTACATGAAGTGGCTGTTACTGATGCCAAGCATCTTCACCTTCTTTCACCCAGTTCTTGGAATGCGTATCCTGTGTTTTCTTGTTAAATTCTTTTACCTCTCCTCCAAAGGGATTTGTAAATGTGGCCAACACTGCTGCTGTAGACCACAATTTTTGTTTTTCACTTTTTACTACTGCTGGGGTTCACAGAGACCTAAAATAATTGAATCGTCGAAAACCAGCTGGTCCGGATCATCTTGAACCTGGTTTCTTGAGATGAACTGCTGATTTTATAGCTGAACCTTTGACTCACCTTTTTCATCTGACCTTGGTTTCTGCTTATGTTTGACCCTTTTAAAAGGAAGGACCCACTAGTACTAAATAACTACAGTCCAATCTCCAAACTTTCTGTATTGGTCAAAGTGCTGGAATTCCTAGTATGTAAGGAAGTCAAGGAGTATTTATACTCTCATTCAATACGATCAGAAGTCCAGTCTGGGTTCAGAAGCCCAAGAGCAGTTCAATTGGGTTTCTTTCCACTTGTATGGATATGACACGGCCATTTATGGTTCGGCAGCTACCTTCAATATGGCTTTTGAGTATCTGAAAGTAGATTAAAATGAGTACAAACTCATTTTAATCAACCGAAGCTCGTCCTAAATGCTGAAAAAAACAAAATCATGGTCTTTTCAAACTTTAGAAGGATAGAGCTCAATCGGTGTATTGTTACTTTTCAGGTTTAAAAGAATTGAGGCATTGATGGATTTTTAACTGATGACCACCTCTATTTTAAACCGCACATATTGAGTCTGGTAAGAAAAAAAATAATAATTATAACTCGAAACTAAAGTCCTTGTCTTTTAAGAACAAATCCCCTTGATTTGAGAAAAAGACTCGTAAAGCAACTTTTTAGCCTGTTCTTCATTATGTTGATTTGTTGCACACAAATGCATCATCTCACTACGTTCATATGTTAGAAACTGTGTATCATGGATTATGATCGGTTCTCACAGATCATAACTGTTCTTTGTATTCCAAAGTCAACTGCTCTGCCCTGTCAACACGTCGGCGTAGTCACTGGTTTGTTTTCATTTATAAGGCCATTCTTGGTAGGTTATGTTATTATTTATCTGAGTTTCTTGCCCAAAGTTTTGGTACTTATGGGTTACTGTCCAAGGATACTCTATTTACGTATGACTATACAGATAAAGCTTGAACTGAGTTGGGGGAAAAAGGCCTTCATTGTTTCTTCACCATCCGCTCGGAATAATCTGCAAAAAGACCTTAAACTCAAGAAGATTATTACACCATGGCATTGAGGAATATTTGGAGTCCATTGATAATTGTAAATGTTTTAATTGATTCTGAGTTTGTTTTCTCCTGCACTTTGCACCTGTGTCTCATTGTTGCTTTTCGTGTTGTGCCTAAAACTTTGCGGCCATTTTGACCCGGTGTCTCTTGTAAATTGTAAAATAAAAAATGAAAAATTGAGGGTATGGATATTCAAGGTAATATTTGATGGTGAGTCTCTTTTATATCACTCTACAACTAACAACACCTCCTGAACAGTCAATTTCTGAAAATCTGGCAATATGTGTCACAAGATACTCTTTGAATAAGTATGTAGACGAGAGCTTTCGTTAGCTCAGTTACCGTCTCAGCGCACTACACTTCCCAAACACTGCTTATAGCTTCATCTTCACACAGTTTGACCTTTTCTGACCTGCCTATGCCAAAATGATGCCTCTCTGAGATTTGTGCTATGGCATGAACAATGTACGGTCGTGTTATTCTGTGGATCGTTGAGTCTAATCAGGATCTTCTGCATGTCCACGTGTGCATGGCTGCATTTGTGTGTCTTTACCAACAAACTCTAAATCTAGTGGCACCCCGGTTCACACTGAGCCTAATGGAGTTCCTCACTCCTGCATGTGAAGTTAAATTATTTATGACGGAGGAATGAGGAGAAGAGTGCTGGTAGAACATGAGAATAGAGAAGAGAAGAGAGGCCAGTGGAAAATAATCAGCGCAACAACACACAAATGAAAAGTCAGACATACAGTATGGACATAACTGGGTGATGAGAGCAACTGAAGGGCCTTCAGGTCAGTAACATTTTGACTGACTGAATACTATACAGACATGTAGAGTATTCAGTCACCCGTAAGTGATATTCATGCACACATTGGGTGTAATGAGTATTGGAATGCTCCAGTCTAAACTAAAAAACACTCTTAACTGGGGTTTTTTAACATCAATTAAAGAATAATGAGTTGAGTATCTCTCAGCAGACTATATTGAATAACCGAGGCAGAACAATCCCACAATTCTTTCTCCATCTTTACTGTCCTACCACTCCACAAATACTCATGAGAGTCGGTTCAGTAGTTTTCGTCCAATGAGGGACATAATTTCTCTTAAAGAAATCTCGCCTAAGATTAGTTCTGCCCTCTTAACGAATTCCGACCAAAGTTAAATGGGTTCTTTTATTCATCAAATCTTTCCTTGAAATTTTGTGGAAATCATGAATTTCATTTTGTCTGAACATTTTTATCCACACCCTGAAAACACACAACCCAAAAGACAAACAAAGAGGAGCTCTTTGGCACAAGTATAAAATGATATTAAGAATCAGCCATGATTAAATGAAGAATCGGCCATAAACTGTTATTCAAACCCTGTTTTAGATTAACATTTTTTTAATATTTTTTTTCATCTTGGCTCCTACATTTGTAAAGACTCTTCTTTCAAGAAATAAGATAAGTCTGAAATAAACTCCTAAGAATCGTGTGTTCTTATATCTCCACTGTCACAGAGATTTCCAATTGTAGAATTTGTGTCGACAAAACAGTCTGTATGGAACGCATTAAAAGTTCCTTACATGTGTCAAGATCTAAAGTGAACTGTTATGGCACGTCAAAGACCGTTCTTCTCTGGTCACCGCTTTCACGCATCTGATGTCCTCCTATGGCGAGTGGCAAATGAGAGTAGGGTTAAAGCACATTTGAGGTCAGAGAGGATGAATGTGTATTCTCCCTGAAGGCTCCAGGGATTAAGATGATTGCAATGATACATCATGGACCGCAGTCCTGTGGATTCCATGTTTGATATTTACGTAGGTCGGTGATATATGTGGCTTAATAGTAGCACTAGAGAATTGAAAAGAAAATGCAGACAAGCAGAACTTAAATGGAAAAAGGGCCGTCTGACAGTATCATTTCTAAGCCTAAAGATTCTAATGTCATAGAATCAGAGTTCAGTGAAGGAAGCAAAGTCTACTCTTCTAGTATTATTACCTCTAAGCAAAGTAACCCTAGATCTCTATTCACAACCAATGATTCTTTAATCAACCCTCCTCCTGGGACACATGCTGAAGACACCCCAACCACCTGTGCACTAATTCTGTCAATTCTTTTCAGAACCAGATAGATGAACTCAAACTAGATTGTCCTCATTGTTGGGGAACCTCCTTCTCCTCACTAGAACCCCTCTGCTCTGCTCGACAACATCCAGCCTCTCTCGCTTTGCTCCTAAAGGACATAATGGACAAACTGAAGTCATCATCTTGTCCTATTGACACTATGCCTGCCAACTTTCTGAAAGAGATGGATTTTAGTAGTTGGTCCTCCTATTGTATCTATTGTCAATAGGTCTTTCCATGGTCGTAGTCGTGTCCGTTTTCAGACTCTGCATCCGTGAGATGGTTCAGATTTTAGCAGGAGAGCGTCTAGCTTCTCCTGTCTTTGCTGCTTCATACAGCGGTTGTCACTTGCTTCTCGGTGGCGTTTAGTCTCCTTGTGTGAAAATATTGTAGGCACAGAATCTCGTTTAGCCTTCGTTTATAACCAGCATGTACCCTAAGCTCTTTTAGCAGATTAGGTCGACTAAATGCTTCAGATGCATCAGGAGAGAGGTGACAAGAACACAGACGCGAGTCCCTTGGAAGTTGTTTACATCCACAGGCGTCTTCCGTCTGTTTTCTCCTCTTCTTATCTCTGGGAAAGCTGTGAAGACTTAAATCACTTCCTGTATTGCCCTTCGACTGGAAAGCACAGCAACAAGCGATATTATATCTGTTTTTCTCTCACCTATGCTACAAAAACAACAACCAACTACGTCGGCGCAACAACAATTCTACGTCATCAACCCATAATGCAATGTGCCGTTAAAGTAATGGCGACCAGCGGAGGTATTTCATATGTCTTAAACTTTTAGGATTCATAAAGTAATGACAGTATTTTATGTGTTCTTAATAATGTGTATCATTATAAAAAACATTTATGGTATAATGATGCCTTAATTTCTTTATAGTCGGGTTCCCTTTAAAAAACATAAAAACTATTTAGTGTTCTCATTTCCCAATTGGTCTTTATTGGTTCTTGTTATTTGTGTTTCTTTTCTGTCATTGTTTGTGTCTTCTTTTCCTTGTTAATCAAATTGTATGGGAAAAGTGCTACACAAACAAGGTTTATTAATTATTATTATTATTCATATGAATTTCATTTGCTTTTAAAATCGGACTGGGCTCCAAAACTATTTTGATTGGAATATTATTTACACCATGAAAAGGCATGATGTTGGATTCTAAAATGCAGGCACAGGTCATTGCTGTTTCCTCCATTTGCCATATTATTGGCCTCCAACAAAAAATCTAATCTTACAAAAGCTGCAAAAAATGTAGATTCACACGAGTTAAAGTTGAAAGACTGGAATTACATAATGGTGGGCCTCATATTGAGGTGCCACAAAGCTGTCAATCATCGACATCAGAAGCCGAAAATTGCACAAAGGAGGAATATCAGAGCAGTTGGGGTTCATATTTAGAAAACATTTTTGCTGATTTCCACCTATCATGTGTTTCCATGCTTACCAAAAATAAATATTGAATAAATAAACATGGTCCCTAATGTCATGTCCGCATCTTCCTCCAATCCTACCCCAGCCCTACTAGAGGGGGTCTAGTGAAGGCTGCTACATAACCACATTGTACAGTGTGCTGTGTGTGCTTAAGAGGAATGACAGAATACAACTGTCACGTTAGCTTCTGTTTCGTCATACGCACCCAAGGGTTCAGGATGCTGTGCCAGCCTCCACACAGACTCTGTGAATCCGCCTCAGCTCTCTCCGTGGATTAACGGCCCCTATAGGCCTCGTATACAACCAGAAAAATGTCACCTCTCTCCTCCTTTTCTTTATCCTCCTATCTTCATCTCTATCTGTCTCACATTCTGCCATTTCTCTTTCTCTGTACCCTTCATGTACTTCCTGTACATGGCCACAAAAAGAGAGAGAGAGGGGGTTGGGGGTGTAGAATCAGAGATAATATCGCAAATAGGGAAGACAGGACAGGATGGTACAGGAAACTGCTCTGGTTCCTCTGTGTCTGATTCTTTCATGGCGGCTCCGACTGAGTGGTTGCGGGTGAGCAAACCTTACCGTCAAATCCATCACAGAAGTCAACTCAGAGCTTTAACCCGCAGCAGATTGTTTCATCTGTATCCCAGTTCCGGCATTTCACCCTTCTAGCCAACAGGGAAGAATTATTCTTCCTCCTTCTTCTTAGAGACTTCTGCTGTGTGATGCATGAACACAGCCTTTTCACACCTTAACCCTCTGAAGCCCACAGAGCGCCAGAACGCTCCCAGGTATCATGTTGGTTTTAGGGCATCATCACTCCACCCTGGTTTGACCCATTTTCCTCTTTAAGTAAGGAATCAGAGCTTTCCAAAGAGGCGCTGACTCACTGTGTGAGTTGTTCGATAGACCCGGTTTGGATTGTATTAAGGATCTAGGTAGAGGCGATTACTTTTTATCCTCCTATACTCTTTGAGTACAGCAGCAGAGGCAATGAAGATTCCATAATATCCCCGAATCTTCAGACCACGTTGTGATGACTAGGCAACTGGGTCAAAGTATGTCCAGAACTGCAAGTCTTGTTGAGTGTTCCTGGTCTGCAGTGGTTAGAACCTACCAAAGTGGTTGAATACACACAGGGAGGAAAGGGTATGACATCAAAGGACGTTGCATATACGGCAGCGTAGTCATAGACCAGTCAGAGTAACCTCTGACCCTTTTCCACTGCTGAAAGCCGGACACAACAGCATCAGTGACAACGTGACAATGGTCTGGTCTGATGGATCGGGTTTTCTTTTAAATCGTGCATACACTCTGGTTTGTGTGCGTCGCTTACCTGGGGAAAAGGTGGTAAGGATGCATTATGGCAAGAAAGCAAAGCGGGGGGAGAGGAAAAGGTGATGCTTTGAACTATTTTTTGCAGTAATTCTCTAGTCTGCTCAACTATTCAAAGCCTTTTACAACATGAATCAACCCACGCTCTTTCACACAAACATTCACACAGTCCTGGTAGAGGCTACTATCCGGGGTACCACCAGCTCTTCAGGAGCTATAACCATTCATCGGGAGCTAATTGGGGTTCAGTATCTGACGCAAGGATACTTTGACCTAGACTGCTGGTGACACAGATCTTATACTGACTTTCTGTTAAGTGGATGATGAATCTACCTCTTGAGCCGCTCCTGCAGGGGAACACCATTCATAATTTTGGAACCTCGGCCTTAAACTATCTGTCTTGGGGGACCTTTTTTCGCCATCTCATACAGCAGGGTCCTACAGTTTACCAGCAGTGTTCGTTCTTGAAAAAGACCTGGCCAATCTCCTCTATCGTTGTTCCTCTTATTCTCTTTCTGGGCCTTCAAACCCTAGTCATGGCTGTCAGCTGAATTGGTCATGAGTTCAGGTCTGGATGTGTGTCAGGGAGCAGGATAATGCTTCCTGACACACTGCAAAAAATGGATCAGGAGTGATTTGAGGAGCAGCAACCAGTTGATATGTTGACTTGGCCTCCAGATTCTCCAGATCTCCATCCAATCCAGCATCTTGGCAAAACAGTCAGATGGTGGACTTACCTCACAACTTCCAGGACTTTAAGGATCTACTGATAATGTCTTGTTACCAGATACCATAGCACATCTTCAGAGGTCTGCTGGAGTCCATGCCTCAATGGGTTTGAGCAGCTTTGGTGGCAAAAAGGGATCTAAACAATCTTAGGTGATTGTTTTACATTATTCCCACCGTTCTGATACAGTGGTACAAATGACATAAGAACCAGTAAGATAAGTTCTCAGCCACTATTGTGGACAGGTAGATTCCATAGAGAGGTAAAGATCATCTATTTTTATGAGAGTTTGTGGAAGTGGCCTCATAATTGTGGCTGGAACTTAACAGTGAACAAAATAAGCGATCTCTATCTCAAAAGAATGAGAGAAAGGACGAGAGGTGAAAACTCGAGATGAGAGGACATTTGGAACCGTAGGAGGATAGAAGATGGAGATGTCATAGTGGAGAAATAGTAGACAGAGGGACAAAACATAGAGTTGTTTAAAAAACAAGTATGAAAGCAGAACTTAATTTTACAACATAATGCCAGATAGGAGGAAAGAAAGGTGCAGAGAGAGAGAGAGAAAGAAAGAAAGAGAGAGAGAAAAAAAACAGAGAAAGGGAAATGATGGATGGCTTTGGAGACATAAAAAGAAGAGAATGAAAATGAAGATGAATAGTGGAGAGAGAGAGGAACTGTTGTCTGTCATCTGTTTAAGCTCTTCCCGTAATGGTCCAATTATCCAAATGCACATAATCCCACAGCTAAGGATCATGATACACACACACATACACACACACAACCACACACAACCACACACAAACATAAAGTCGGAACATTTTAATGAACGTCATTTGGTGTCTATAACTCTGATATTAACTGCAAAATAAAAAGACTGGAACTTCCACTTTCATGCACCATGAACATCCCAATATCACAGGAGACTAGCATCCATTAGCAAAGAGGTAAAGATAGCAGAGATCAGTCACTGCATTTGTGCGAAAGGCATTTTTTTGTCAGAAACATCTACTGCTGGAACCTCGTGTTCCTTGTTTTGAATAAAGATTTCAGTCTGCGTATGTGTAGTTAAGAAAGAAATGTTGGAATTTTTTTCTTTATATACTTTTGGGTTGGCCAAAGACCCAAATACAACTCAAAAAGTTATTATGGAGTTATGTTGACCTACAAAAATAAAGCTCAGCCTCCGAAAGGATATTTATTCAACCATATCCAGAGGATTCCGGTAACGAGGCCATAACACAAATATCCAGACTCTGAATAAGAGAGTACAGAGAATTGGGAAAGATCAGCATGCCACCATGGTAGCAGAGTGAACCTCGCTACAACGTTAGGTTCAGGAGCTGTAGGATAACTGTAACGTCAGGAAATGTCACTACCTTAAATATCAAAACTAGGAGTAGTATAATTTAGTTTATAGTGGTATATTTATCAATTTAACATGTATTTCTGTCTGGCATGGTATGGTATGTATTTTTTAAGTGTTATTTCTTATTCTTTTGCACAGGGAAAGAGAATAAAAAATGAGATATGTAATGGGAACAGAAGAGAAAATTGCCAGAAAATTCCGCAGCAGACTTTTTGTTCACATACTCAGAGTCTATCATAACATCGGTAGGACATGCAGGAAAAGGAGCCCTCAGCGAGAAAAGAGAGCGAGTGAGAGAAATGCAGAGGTGGAAGAATACTTGGATTATACTTGGAACGATTTTCCTTTAAAGAAATCTGTCGAAAACATTGAATATGGAGAGAAATGAGGGAACCATGAAGACAAAAAGATAAACGGAGAGAATCTCAATTACAGAGTGGAGATTGTTGTTTATTTAGTTTAAAAATGACATGTTGGTGGAGGCTGTGAGCCACCAGCAGACGGATAGAGCATCGAAGGGGATTAATCCACACAAATGTTAATACTTTCTGCAAACATTTCTACACTCATACTGATTAATACTATGAATCATTTGCTACCCCCCTGAATAAAAGCGCAAGCCTAAAGCCAAACTGCCGGTTTGTTTTGACGCGCTTATAGATTCATGGAACAGAAAATCAATCTGGTGCTTGGATTCCAACTTGTTAGGCAAATATGATCTTGATAATTGTGATTCCATTTGCACCAATGTTGCTAATCAGGGAGAGGAGTTTGATCTTTAAACTGAGGAATTGATCAAATAAAATGTGCTGTAATATATATATATATTAGGCTGTAGATAGTACCACCGGTAGCTGCATTTAAATGTGTGTGCTTCCTCTCTAGTGGTTTTTAGTTGTTGATTTTTACCGAAACACTTAGAAGAAATCTTTTTGGAAAACACTTCCAGGAACTGGATGTGTGGCAACTGGCACAGAAGAAAAGGGGAAAAGAGACGATGTCCACAAAGGGTAACGAGACACGACTGGAGTAGAAAAACAGGTGAACAAATATGAACAACAATCCGAGAGGAGAACAGGAACAACGCAGGAGGAGAAAGACACAGAGAGGGAGAATGGGTATTTGTGAAATACACAAAGGATTTGTGTATACTTACTTATACAGACAGGAGGGATGAGAAATAAAACCCCAAAACTAAAGAAGGGAATATAAGGTTAAATAGATGAAAGAAACCAGGACAGGAAGGGAGAAGCTGATCAAAACAAGGAGCAACACTTTCAAAGTAAAAGAGGAAACATAGAGCCGTGAGATGAACATGGACGTTAAAAATTAAATCAGGTAACCGATACAGAATAAACCGAGAAATAACTCAACAGTCGTGACAATCTGGTTTGTTTCGTCTTATTCAATTTTGCAGAATTCGTTGAAATGAGTTTTCATTTAGGAGAACTCTCAGGCAGAGCGCTCCTCACAGGAAACGTGAGCTTCCACACGAGACCGCCTGTTGAAAAAACAACATTCATAACCATTGAGAAGAAGAGGCGCAAAAGCGTTTATTAAACTTGCCCCGAGTCTCAGAATCTCAAATGTAGGCTTTAAACCAGACTTATGCTGTCGTCCACAGAAGGCTTTTTTTTTTACGAACCCTCTAGTGAATAAAATATGAACTTTGGAGTAAAATAAATATATATAAACAGGATAGATCTCAGGGTAAGCTCCCCCTATTGTTGGAACTGTACGACCAAAGTTTTCTGAAAATTACCACAGTTCTTTCTCGCAGTAGTCTATGTAGGAATAAAATGTAAATGATCCATATCCATATAAAACTCCTAGAGGTAAATATCATATTTACAAAATAGATCTCCTTGAGTCAATTCATGTGCACCGTAAATATATCCTACGGTTGAGAATTTTGGAGATAAAGCTTGCCCTCGTGTCGGAAACATGCATCCATACTTTCCCAAAACACCCAAGTTCTTGCTTGCACTAAGGTCTACCTGGGCAAAAAATTGGGAAAAGATCCATGATATCTGCAGCTTCCGGGTCCGCGGCGGAAAAGACGATTCCGTGATATCCTCAAATTTTTTCGGGGATATAATGAGGGTTTAAAAATGCCAGCTTATATTTTACCATCTGGGCAGCTTCACGAAGAGCTTCCCGCTGTCATGAAAAAAGAAGAAGAAGAAGAAAAAATATGGGCTAAAATTCCACCACAGTGATGTCACAGACTGACCTCCAGTTTTCGGAAGTGTTTCGCTGCAGTTGTTGCTGCTAAAGGTGGAACAAATAAATATTAAGTTCAGGGGATAAATACTATTTCACACTGATGATTTGGGTATCAGACAGAGGCAATGTCTAGAGCAGCCGCTTTAGACATTGCCTGATTGTTTGATTTTGCTCAGCTTTCTCTCAACTAGCAGGATCTACGACATAAAAAGACCGCAGTGGAGGAGAGGATGAAAAAAGAGGAACATTAATTGTGTCTTAATATGGGCGGTAATGACACCCATCAGGTACTCGTCAACTCTGAATCATGCTAGCATGATAGACGCCTGAAGAAGTCTTCAGATTTTCTGATGTCCTATGTCTATACAGAGAAGAAATATTGGATCTGTTCTCTGGAGCATTCATCACAGATTCCAATGTCATCATCTTCACTGATCATATTACCTGCTGACATCTCCACAGTCAACGTCTGTGTGTCGGCCCCCATTTATCAGCTCTGACCCGTGGAAGCCCGTGGAGGTCTGGAAGAGTCTCCAGTCTCCTGAAAGTGAGCGTTGGTATCTGGTACCAAAAGGTTAGCAGCAGATCCTTTGAGTCTTAGAAGTTATAAAGTGGGGCCTCCATGGATCAGACATAATTGTCCAGCACTTGTAAATGTTGGACTGGACTGAGATCTGTAGAAGAGGCCAGGTTAAACATTTTGTTGTGTTCCTCAAACCATTCCTGAACCATTTCTGCATTGTGTCACGGAGAATCATCCTGCTGGAGGAAGCCATTGCCACTGCAGAATACTGTTTCCATGAAGTGGAGTAATTGGTCTCCTGCAATGTTTAGGTAGGGGCTACATGTGAAAGGAACATCTACATCAATGGTAGGACCCAATTTTTCCAAACAGAATATGGTCCAAAGCATCCCATTGCCTCCCCTGGCCTGCCCTCTTCCCATGATGCATCCTGGTGCCATCCCTTTCCCACATAACAAATACACATTTACTGATTAATGACACTAGACCATTTTCCTCCATTGCTAGAGGATCCCAGTTCTGATACTCACCATTGGTCATACAGTCCATTGTCTGCTCGCTCCTGCCTGACGCTCCTGTTCAGATTCCTGTTCAGCCCAGTGAACAGGAATCTACATGGACACCCTGACCCATCTGTGGCCGCTACTATCCTCAAATGCTGTCACTGGGAAGTCACTTTGGGTTCAGACAACCTTCTATCAGAACCTGCTGTAACATTTTTGTTTATTGGTGCAACAGTAGTCCTGCTGACTGTGGAATCGGATAACATAGGCTAGCCTTCAGACCCAAAGTCCATCGATGAGCCTTCCTCGATAGTTGAATCTGAGTCAATTTGACGTCTGCTAGCACGTTTCACCTCTCGTCCAATCCTAACTGACTGCTGGGGGTCAGGTATTAAAGTTCCAGTAGGTTTTCAAACACCTGCTTCAAGTCAAAACAGTCCTGTTGTTTGAGATTCAACTTTCAAAGATTACCATGACCTGAATGATTGAGAATCTGTGTAAACGTTGATGAGCCTTGGGTTCACATTGGCGTTCACTGGTGCCCCTCTTTGACCAAGGCTATTTCAAGGGTGGTTTCGGGCCAGTTCTCGATTCGGAAACGCTTCTTTGCTTTTCAACATTGAAAGAAATTACCCTGTGCCAGCAAAAACTGGCAAGACACACACACACACAGAATTACAGCCAAAATATTGTATGTCATCTCCTTTCTTCTCAGATTCATCGCAGCCATGTCAGTCATGACGAGTGGCTGAATCTGTTGAACCTGTCAGGTTTGTTTTTTGGATGCCGTCCTCCCATCACAATCTGGGTCCAGTCAGAACCTCTTAGATCCTTATAATTTGTCCTTTATTTCAACATCAACTTCAGAACAAAATATTCGCTTGATACCTAAAACTGTATTTAACCATTGCAACCAGTTGTGTATTTTAATATTCAGACTTTTCTACAAGTCTTTGTTACCAAGTATAAACATGATTAGAAGCTGAAAGTTGATCATCTTCTCTTTAGCATAGACCCTAAACATCCACAACTCTACTCTCACTATAATGTTTAGCAAAGGGGGTGGAAGAGGGGGGAGTCAGGGGAGTATCTCATCTCCAGTTTTAATATAAAACATGAAGAGCACATAGAGGATCTGGGGGGGCGCCCAGGTTAATGCAATCAATACATGAATTAAAATTCCATTTAGATTGGATTGCAGCGTGTAAACACTAATTTATTCTTCCACATACAACCTCCTGGAAAATTAAATCAGAAATCCATATAGTCTTATGGAGAGTTTGCATCCAAACTCACACTCACAGACACACACACTCACACGCTCACACACTCACACACTCACACGCTAACTGAGCAGTTGTTTTCTCCAGGGGCAGAGATTAAGAGTGGTTAGTATTCATGAGTGTGAAGACGTTCTTCCCTACTGTCTTAATGTCACATCTCCCACTGTGGGCGTCTGCGTGAATTCTAATGTGTGTAGCTTCTTTTGAAAGGCGTTTGACCTCATCATTGTATGGGGCGAATACGAACCATCGGATTGCACAGACACACACACACACACACATACCTGCGCACATTTATGCACACACCCCCATTCCTCATAGTAAAAGCAATTTTCTTTCCTCTCCCTCTAAAGAACGAGGTGGGTTTACGTTTCAGAATGAAACCATTCCTAAAGGGTTTTCCCGCATCGACTGTTTACATGAGCAGTGATCTAATCGGAAATGGTGTTTAGATGCGGCGACAAATCATTTGGAAGAGCTGTAAACAGATGTGTGACGAGGGCAAAAGTGACCAATAGATGAGAGGGTTGGCTTCTACCGTGTGATCGGGGCAGTTTTTGCTGTTATTGTGATGTCAACAACATACATTTTTCCTTGGAGTTCAGGTTAAGTCCGATGTGAATCTCTGCCAGCAGAGGCAGAACATCCAAACCAAATTTAAACACGCGTGATAACTAATTATGGCCAAGATGTATCGCATGAATATCACATTCTTTGCTGCAGCTTCTCACGTTTTCTGCCACGTGTTTAGCAAGATCACAGGTGAACTAAAATTTGAGAAAAAAAGAACATGTCACCTGTGAAACCGTACATATTCTGAAGCAACTGACTTTCCCTACATAAAAAGAATCTAAATGTTGCCATAAAATAAACATAAACAAATTCCCCTTTTCACCTTTTTTCAGATGAAATGTTTTTATTCCAGCAGTGTTTTGCTTCAGATGAAGGCGCCACTTTATCCTGATTTACACAAGTATGAGTTGAGGGGTTGCAGTCGCATCATGTTTCTAACCCTATCATTCATTATGTGACATCGTGAAAGTGCTCTTTCAGAAAAAACCCAAAACAACGCTTCACAAAGAAGTGCAGCGTTGTGAGTAGAAAGACGTTCCCCCATGAGTCTCAGCGGCGTGGTCAACATGGCTCGGGTCGAAACCCTGAACCACCGGCGAGTAAATAGAGACAATGTCTCACTAATGACAGCACTCAGACAGGAATACACGCAGGATTATTTATATGTGTGTGTGTGTGTGTGTGTGTGTGTGTATGTGTGTGTGTGTGTGTGTGTGTGTCTGTGTGTGTGTGTATGTGTGTGTGCAGACAGGAGGCCATTTAAGCCTAAATTGGATAAATTGAAGCCTCTCAGCGGTAATGAGTGGAGGAGGAGGAGGAGGAAGTGGGCGGGACATCGTGTAGTGTGTTTGCATATGTGTGTGTGTGTGTGGTTGTGTGTGTAGGTGATATTAATGTCATGGCTTTGAATTTTCCATGAATCAAACCTCTCAACAGGTGCATCAGATCGGGGGCCGGCACTAATTGACTCCTCCCACTGCAGACTGAGAGAAAGCAAAAATACAGAAAAGAAGTTTTATCTCCATGAACAAAAATCAGTGTAGAAAACACTTGTCCACAAACTTTGTTTTCCAGAACGCCCTTAAGCAATAATTTCTGGATTGGTCTTTAACCAAGATTCCACTGATCCAGTTTGGAAATCAGTTTTGTGTTACACATATTGATTTGGCATTGGTTTTCAGCAAATGTCCTTCCGGACACAACCCTTCCCACATCCCCAATTTTTCCGGGACGGGCACCAATAGTAAATTGACCTCTGACCTCTTTGAGGCTGAGTTGAATAGTTATACAGTATTAGATATTGACATAAATTTCCATTTACTAGAATTGATTTGTTGACCGACTTCAGTCCTGATTCTTATTATCAAATATTAATGTATGTTCTGTATTTTAACCCTTTATTACCACTAATAATTCGTTTTTAAAAATGAAAGATAAAACCAAGCAATCAGAAATACGGTTAAAATGGTTCGGAGAGTAATAGTCCTAGAAAAAGAATGCCGACCTGCATGTTTAGCCTCTGGAACGTCGAACACATGTCTGTGTGAAAGAAAGTAAAGAAAGAAAGAAATTGTCCTTTATTGACCGTGAACAAAATATTTCAGAACATATTACACTCTTTCTCTTGAAATCGCAATCGGACGCAGTATTATTCATTCCTCTTACATTTGGAGAGAAAATAATAAAAAAGATGTTATTTCCCACTTACTAAATGCTAAAGTAATTATTTTAGGTGATAAGAGAGTGTGAGACATTTGGCAGTGATTAGCGCTTATTTTAAATTTAAAAGTGTTTTTTCATTAGAAGCTCACTTTTTCAAAAAGCCGTTTCAACACTCTAAAGGTCATAAATTTTGCCTTCCTGAAATTGCCTTGAATATTATATTAATATAATATAATATTTTTTATTTTGAAGGCCTTCCTACTTTTAACTGATTTCAGTCCTAACCTCACCATCAGCATCAAATAAGGTAAAATAAAAATGATATATTCTCAGGTCTTCATTTTATGGTTCAGCTTGAATTTTACGGTTATGCTAAACGGTGTAAAAATCGAACTACCGCCCAAAAAAGCTACGATGACAGATTAAAAGCCTACTTACAAACAGAATGTATGTTTATTGTTTTTTTCCTTGGATGCAGCACGATCAAAAATTGCTCATGTTGATATTTTTTACTTAACCGGCTGTGAAGAACAATCCTGTTTGGAGAGTATATTATTGTATTATTGCCATAAATCCCAGCAAAAGTCGAGCCAATTGCATAACCCCAGTATGAATTCATAATTTGAAAAAAGGATTTGCAGGACGTTGCTGCATCAGAACATGACAGAACATAATGGGATGTACAGCAAATGTGGTGGAATGGATTCAACTGAATTCTATGAAAAGAAAACAAATACTTTAAAATCAAACTCTGGGATGAACGTATAAATAATGCATCAGAATCTTCGAATTAATTAAACACCCCCGAAAGAAAACTCTAATTTTCTGCTGCTGTAATTTAAAGAGGAACTCCTGTTTACACAGGCGGGGATTCTGAATGGCAGAGGACGAAGCTCAGAGGCTTCACAGCTCTACAAAAGGAGGGAGAAAACTACCAATAACAGCAGAGGTGAGGCTAAAAAAAATATCAGATAACTCTCTGGAGGGGTTCTCAAACGCCGTTACAATAAAAAGTTCTGCAAAGCTCCTGATTAAAATGATGAAGAGGAGTGGAGGGGGCGCTTGTAGCGTAACAACTTCACAAGCAGATGCATCAATCTCAGACGATTCACCCTGTAAGGCGAAGCGGAGGGACGGGAGGGTATCAGGAAGGCAAAGAGAAATATTTTAAGGAAGGGAGGAAAAAGAGAGGAGGGAATGAAAGACGATGGGAAAGGGGAGGAGAGAACAAATGACAGATTTGAAAGTTTGATTTGACTCTGGAGAGTTTGACTGTTTGAACCTGTACTCACCCTCCAGAGTGGAGGCAGAGTTAGAGGACACAGGGGAAGGCCCATCCATTTCCCCCGTAGAGGTGTAGTTGGTTTAGCCTCTTAACTAACAGAAAGTTCAAAGGCTGCCCAATGGCGAGTCGCCAGGGGTGGAAGAGATTCGCCCTGAGTTTCTTTAGGCTTTGGACGTTGTCGACATGTCTATAAAATGTCATGTGGCTGACAGGGACAATGCAGAGTGTGAAGTGGCAGACTGGGGTGGTGGTCCCACTTTTTAAAAAGGGGGACCGGAGGGTTTGCTCCAATTCTAGGGGGATCACACTTCTCAGCCTCCCTGGGAAAGTTTACTCCAGGGTTCTGGAAATGAAAATCCGACCGATTTTGGAAACACAGTTTCTGGAGAAACAATGCGGATTCTCATGGATTGTGGACCATGTTTTGATTCTTGTAGGCTTGTTTGCAGGGTCATCAAATCTTAGTTATTTTGGGGAGTTTTTACTAACAGTACTGTGGAAATAACTTTGCTTGTACAACTAAGGGATTTGGGATTTCTTTTTTTTAGCCGACAACAGCAGAGGTCTAGTTTGCAAACGTGCAAATATGCTGTAAAATCCTTGAGACCACTTACACAGGCCAAAATACTGCGGAAGGAAACATTAAGAAGTAGGAGAATAACTCTGATTGCTCCCCTACCGACATACCAAACTTTTTATGGAGAGGAGACGCCAAAGACAAACAAAAGGTGTCAGCAAACAGAGATCTGTGTGTGCAGACGTCAGACTGATGGGACAGCCGTTAGCTAGAAGTGACAGATGTGAAACAGTTGGAAGATACAAAACAGTGAAACACAAACAGCCTCATCGTCCAGGTCCGTGTCACGGCAGGAGGGCAGACAGGGACAGGAAAGTCATCTCCGAGAGGAGCCACACAGCTAAAAAGTAAACAATATCCAATGTTGTAATATCCAACATTTTGTCACATTGGATATTTTGTTCACTCTCCCATCCGTCAGAAACACACACACACACACACACACACACACACACACACACACACACACACACAGATCACATTTCTGTCTTATTAACTTTCATATATTCTGACCGTTTTGAAAAAACATTTATCCAGGCAGAAACTGGATCTCAGCCTGTAGGAGGTAAATAATGTTTGCCCTCGTATACAAGGAAGGAAAAATGATTCCATAGCTTCGGGGAAAAAAAACAAATTCAACTTTCTATCGTTAACCTCCCAAAAGTTTCTCAGAGTGAGGCCAAAATTCATTACTTTTAAAACATCTTCACTCTGCACAGATGCCTCCTCTCTGGACTCAGACTGCGTGGACCACTTCACCACACTCCCATGATGCCGTTTTTGCCCAGTGACTCTGGAGAATTGAGAACATGAACTCTGACCTTCATCCCTTCTCCATGCTCTTTGACTCATTTTGGAAGGTCTTGGTTGTTTGTGGAGGTTGAAGAAACCTTCTCTTGAGGCTGACATTTGAGGGCAGGATGTTATCCAGGCACTATGAACACATAAAAACGATGCTGACGCCTCTCACACTGTAAGAGTATTTTTACTGTGTGTGTGTGTGTGTGTGTGTGTGATAAAAAACTAAAAACGTATTAAGATTGAAGTCTGATTTATAATTCCATTCTAACCTTCCCCACACTCTAGGTCATCCTTTCATCTTTCAATCTACCTCCCAAATCATACACACACACACACACACACACATGCACACGGACTATTAGAGACACAATTATCCTCCCCACTGAGGCAATACGAGCTCTATGGTGTAGGAGTGGGGTTGGGGGAGGTTGGGGTGGAGGGGTGGAGGGGTGGAGGTGTATACGGAGTGACTTGTGAATGTGGCTTCATGCTTAAATGCGTGTCTATGATCAATCTGAGTCCATCAGTGTGGAATACATTAAAACTCTATTACAATTTTGATTCACTTCATACGTCCATACGACACAAACCATTACGTAGGTCTGAGTTATTCTAGTAACATTTTATTATTTAACTAATTTCGCTATAGATCGCTATAGGGTGAATAATGAGTTAAGAGTTTACGCGTAAAACGAAAAGCAACAACCACAGGTTTAGGTTTCTGTTCAGCACTGTAGCCCGGCTGACTGAGAGTCGTGGCTCTATGGAACCCACTTTCCCTAGAACCCTTAGTAGAAAAGAGCTTCTTTAATGACAAAATTTTACTGATGAGACACAAGTGTCCAAACCTCCTGCTATCTAATTGTTGGCGTTAACACCCCAGGACTAAATACGTAGAAACAAACGAAACAGCTAACGCCTATCTAGAATCCTTCAGTCCTATTGATCTAACAGAGATCTCAGAGATAAAGTGTTGCTGAGGTACAGGGGTCCAAACACAGTAACTTCACTTTAATCTGAATTGAAGAATAGAAAAGTGCAGGTCAGAAATACATTATCTGATAATATAACTCCTCTGGAGGGCAGAACTTTGGCCATCAGCACCAATGTGAGGAACCTGGGAGTTATCTTTTTATCAGATTATCAGAATTTGTCCCTCAGCTCCAACGTAAAACAAATTTCTAGTACTGCTTTTTTTTCATCTACATGATGTTTCTGAAATGCGCCACATTCTGTTTCAAAAAGATCCAGAAACGCTGCTGCCCGTGTGCTGACCAGAACCAGGTTAAGAGAACGTATCTCTCCTGTATCAGCTTCACTTCATTGGCTCTCGGTAAAATCTAGAATCGAATTCAGAATCCTTCTGCTCACGTACAAAGCCCTTAACGGTCAGAACCAACGTATCTGAAGGAGCTCATGGTTCCATATTGTCCAACCAGAACTCTGCGCTCCCAGCATGCAGTGTTACTTGTAGTCCCTAGAGTCTCCAGAAGTAGAATGGGAGCCAGAGCGTTCAGCTATCAGGCTCCTCTCCTGTGGAACCATCTCCCAATCTGGGTTCAGGAGCAGAAACCATCTCTACATTTAAGAGAAGGCTTAAAACCTTCTTTTAAGATGAAGATTATAATTTAGGCTGGCCTTAGCTATGCTAAGAGCTAGCTTTAGACTAATATAGGTTTAGACTGCATGGGGATCTCCCATGATGATCAGCTTCTCTCTCTCCCTCTTTATGCAGCCCTCTCTCACTTTAATGCATGTTACTGGATTATTGCATGTTACTAATTAGACTTCTTCCCTGGAGGCTTTGTGCTTCTTCACCCCGAGGGGTCACAAGGATGGTGGCTGGATCTGCTGATGCACTGATTACATTGTATTGATGATGATGATTATTGTCTTTTCCCAGAAGATTGTGATTATCCTCCTGGGATCCCTGAAGAGGGAGGAGAAAGAGGATTCCCATCGCTGAGAGTAGAAAATATCAAACCTGACTTGAATCTGTGTCCCCTCCCCAACCCCCAACCCTTTATCACCCGCTTTTCTCACACACTGTTAGTCATAGGATCAAGTCGAAATAACAATGAAAGTACAACATAGTGAAATGTTCTTCTGCTTTGAGACAACCCTGAGTGAGCAGTGGGCATCTGCTTTGAAGCACCACTGAGTACCGCCATCTTTGCTGTCAGAATAACTGGCTCATTAGTGAAGTGAACTCTGGAAGTTAACCTGAGTTTTCAGCATTCGGCTACCATTAGAGCAGCTCAGCCCGCAAAGTTCTGTAAGTTCATGGCTGAAGAAGAAAGAAAGATCTTCAGATGAGAAGGCATGCCTCGAACCATTCATGCCTCCAACCATTCATGCCTCCAACCATTCATGCCTCCAACATTCATGCCTCCAACCATTCATGCCTCCAACCATTCATGCCTCCAACCATTCATGCCTCCAACCATTCATGCCTCCAACCATTCGAACACAACAGACTGACCCCAGGACCTGCTGGAGAATTTTTAAAGAATGTTGACGTATTATTTCTCATGGATTTAATCAACATTACCGTTTGATTTTCAGTGAATGCAGAATATTTTTTCAGGGTAAGATTTAATATAAAAATGAATACTAGTTTGTTTGAATATATCTATATTTGACTGAATGTGTCAACTTTGTATGTATGCTACCATCAAATATTTCGTCCGGTTTAAAATAATATATAACTATCACATACTGTTTGTGTTAGAATAAACATTTAAGTTAATCCCATACATCAGAGAACATCAAAGCCACTTCATGTAGTTTATATAGCCTGAGGGAAACTGGACATTGAGCATGATGACGCGTACGTTTTTTAGAATCTGGTCACATGTAATAACAGCAGCCATCTGGATTCCCATGGTTGGATGTGTGACGGCGGTACTGAAGACCAGGCGGTTCATGGACAGCACTTAATCATGCCTTCCTCTCCTCCATAATGAGCTCCTCCATTAATTATCTAACTCTTCACTCTATCGCCTGCCCCCACGTTCCCACCGTGACCCGAAGACCACAAGAAGGTGGAGATTGATGATCTTCTTGTATGCAGGAAGTAGATCAACCAATTAGGACGAAGGCAGAAGGGATAATGAGGATGAGTAATCCAAACAGAGCAGGGAGATGGTGGCCGGGAAACTGGAGCTCAGGGATTTAAAAACCTAGTTTAGGATTTTCCTTTCAAGGACTGAAAATGTGGAGGTCAGAAAGACATTGATGATGACAAACATGTGGAAAAACGTTGGACAATGAAAAACACATTGAGAAAAAATACTGAACAGCCATATCATTAAAACCATACCATTGTGGGACGTCTTGGTAGCAGGTACCACAGCACACCTTCAGGGGTCCGGAGGAGCCCATGCCTTGACGGGTTCTGGCAGCAATAAGTGGTCACAATGTTATGGCTGGACTGTCACATTCTATGTTAATACTCTCTTGGTTGGTTTAAGATTTTTGAGAGCTGTTCTAAGTTAATCAATTTAAATATTCAGGCTGAATAATCAGATGTCTTGAGGATCTGGTTGGTTTAGAATTTCATTTGAATTATAATCTATAAAAATGTATTTTATATGCTCAGTTCCCTGAGAGGCACTTTACTCCACGAGCAATAACACTGGTCCCCACAGAAGTACAGAGCTTATAAAGATGGATGTCATGAATGGAAAATAAATCCTGTTCCGTTTGTTTATAATTCAGGGTTTTATGAAGAAACCAGAGAGATGTCACCGACGCTCTGGACTCTGAACTTCAGTCAGCGCTGCTCCTCCGTAGAACTCGGCAGAATCTGAGGAGGTTAAAAAAGGTTTATTGGGCTTTAAAGAACATTTCCTCTCGAGGATGAAAGCCATGATTTAAGATCAATTTCACTTAAACTGAAATTGATTGTGTGTTTTCATCTGTTTCTGTAGAATCGCCATAATCAGTTTGAGACGTTTATGTCTGTTTCTTTAAACTGCCATAAAAAAACTTTATTTCACCCACTCCATCAGAAAGACCATCCTCTGATTCTTCATCCTGAATAACCTACAGCAGTAACAGAGATGGAGGAGATCAATGAAGTACAACTCGTGGATATTGGAAAAATGAATAAATAAATTAAGTTTATAAATCGAAATGGTTGACTTCCTGTTTTGGTGTACGCCATCAAACTAAGAGACTATTTTGTAGATTTTCACATCAAAAATCTGTTTGTTCATATGTCTTCATAAAAAAGTGTGCAGGGACTGATGCCCAGAATTCTTAAAGGGGGAGCTGCAGAGTCATTTTTCCTGTTTCACTGTGTGAACCTGAAATATTTCACTGTGTGAACCTGGACTGTTTCACTGTATGAACCTGGACTGTTTCACTGTGTGAACCTGGACTGTTTCACTGTGTGAACCTGGACTGTTTCCCTGTTTGAACCTGGACTGTTTCACTGTATGAACCTGGACTGTTTCACTGTGTGAACCTGGACTGTTACATGGTACAATAGAACCAGAGCAGCCTCCTGTCTAGTAGTAGACGTATTCTACGTTAGTGAAAAATTGCTTGATAGCTTTTTCCTGGAGAATTGCTACATTGCCATGATTTCAGATTGGGCTCATTGCAGAAACAGTTATTGCTGAAAATCATTAGGTGAGGGGTTTCTTAAACGGATAGCAGAGTAATGTGCTGAGCACATTATTACAAAGAATCATCCCTGAGCAGACAAGAGTTCTGTCGACCCGGTCACCAAGGTGCTTGTGCCTTAGTAATAAACTCAAAACCCAGTTTATTTACTGACATCTTTTTTCACACAGAGTTGAGGACCTTACGTCAGTCTTGCAAAGCCCAAAATCACATGACCTGATTGAACTTTTAATCTTGTTTGCTCTTTCATACGTAGATAATTTTACCTTTAAACTTTCACCTGCCTTGTGCTCATCAGGGATACAGGTAATTAAACTGTGTTAGCATCTAAAGATCCTGATGGGCCACCTTATCACATCTAATTCAAAAGTGCACACACCTTCACTTTAAAATAAATCTCTGTGTATGTTTCCTGAATTCCGTGTAAGATTTCATATTTTCCTTTCTTTACCTGAATGTTTCTGCCAACTCTTTCTGAGGCTTTAAAGTGGAACACGAAGGAAACTGGTGCTAACAGTTGATTCTAACCTCATTTCAGGTCACCTACTCAGCCCGTACGGAGAGCGTGAAGACCAGGAGTCTGAATGAGAGTTGATTAATGAACACGTTATCTTCACCTGCAGCTCTGAGTCGGACCCAAATGACATCCTGCTGCTGCAGGAACATTACGGACGCTTCAAGCGAAAATGTGATCCATGTAACCTAATGCTCTGATGGCCGTGTTTAAATGCAGACTCCATTTCCTGTTTGGGAATAATTACTTTCCTTAGGAGGAGATTATAACTCCTACTTATTTATTTTACGCATTTATTATAATAACTGTATTTAATGTAACACCTGACGGTATAAAACTGACATTCTGGTATGATTCATCCGGAGTTGGTGTTTCTACTTTCCCATTATTATATTTTGAC
Organism: Lophius piscatorius; assembly: GCA_009660295.1. Lineage (NCBI taxonomy): Eukaryota > Metazoa > Chordata > Actinopteri > Lophiiformes > Lophiidae > Lophius > Lophius piscatorius. The sequence continues at coordinate 28,066 of VRLP01001469.1, forward strand.
ACAGCTAAAAAAAAACAATCATAAGCAGGTAATACAGAATATATCATTGTGCGTAAGCAGGGAATATTTTATGTTTTCACCTCGATTTTTTTTCTTTTGATGATATTTTGGATTTGATCATTTACTTTTGAATTTTGGATTTTGAAAAGTTTCTGTATTTTGGGGAAAATGTTGTCATTTCAATCTCAGATCCCATAATAAGCCAATGATTCGCAATGTAACAAAATGGTTCCTTATATCATGATAAAGACAAAAAATATCCCGTTTGAAACCCATTCAAACCTTTGATCGCACTGACATCAGTAGAAAAACAAAAGTATAAATGTGTTGACACAGTAGATTCATTCTGGAAAATTGACTTCAAAATTGTTGTTTCTCAATTCTTCTATCTGAAAGTTACATTTTGCATTGTTTGGACGCGTAGTGAATATTCTTAAGATCTTAATCATGAAATAAATCCTAAAAATGAATAATATGTAATGATCACGATCAGTACTGATGTTAGATAAAAAACATTAAGTCAGTTAAAGTGCAAAGTAATATCAATATATAATATTTCCAGGCATTTTTGGGAGTGGGATGTTTTGGTCCTTTAAGCCGATGAAACCTATTTTTTTTAATCTAATGTGTAGAAATGTGAAAAGGTATGTAGTCAGTAAAATAATGCAGCCAGATCAACCGTCCCTGTTATACCATCAATATAAAAAAAGTGCTAATTATTGTTAGGCAGCCTAATTAACCAATATATGGAATTCAGCATCTAAATTCAGAGGAATTGTACTGCACATTCAGAATAAAACTTTGGGGTTCTCAGTATTTCTAGATTCCAACTAGGGCTCTAGAGAATGGACTACTTGTAAAGACTCAGAGAAACAGAGACAGCTCAGTGGTGAACTCCGTCTCAGTTCCAATAAGTGGATTTCCCTCCACGCTCCTGAGCCAGAGGCTGCAGAAATATCAAACGGACCACAGGCTCCACATTGAAACTGCATCTATTGACACAGAACCACTCTGAGGCCTTTGGTTCTCAGCATTAGATTCCCAAACTTGCGATGATTTCCAGAGGGCAGGAGTCCTGAGGTCTGAATGGTTTGGATTATGGAAATCCTCCTTCGTGTGGTATTACAACAGTCGTAAAGTGGAATGTGGAGGATAATCGAGATTAGTTCAATGCTTTCTTTTTTGGGTTAAACGACCAACGCCACCAGGGGAATTTTGCCCCAGAAAGTCATTTTAATGATCACCTCCCAAATAACCCATAAAAGGACACAGTTGGTTTTCCACATTAGACAAACGGACGTGTTTCACTCAATCATTCCTTAAAAGCATTAGCCACAACAAAAGCAGAGGAGACAAGTTTGTTGGGTTTATGGCAGCAGCCAGGATACAAAAGGGCCGAGATCTGGACACCACCCACCAAACAAAGAACACCTTAAGCGATATGAATATCCCCCAAAAAGTTATGGATATTATGGGATTGTCATTGCTGCGTCCGAAACAGAGGACTTCGTGTTAACGCGATAAATCAAAAGGGAGTTCATGGATCATTTTCATATTTTGTACCCACATAGACCATCATGTGAGGAAGGAATGAGGTGATTTTAAGAAAGGTCGGTTTTATATTTCTGACACTAGGGGGAGCTTTATTTACCAAATATTTTTCGGATATTATTTCTCAACCATTGGTCTGATTTAGTCCAAATCCGGTGTATGTGAATGGACTTGAGGAGATTTTTCTTTTTTTAATTGTGTTTTATTTTAGTAGTTAATATTATATACACTAGGGGGAGCATTTTTTGGAAAACAATGTTTTACAGGCATAACTTCCTAACCATCGGTCGGAAGTTATGCCTGCCGGTTGCGGCAGTGCGTTTTAATCTGGACCACGTCCAGTCATGTAATCAGAACAAGAACGTGTGTGAATACCAGACGACCCAGTGAGTGTGTGAGTGGATGAAGACGAGAACAGATACTGAATTAAAACCAGAAGAAAACCAGACAGCATCTTCCAGGAACGGTAATGGGACTGGTTGTGCACACGCCTATAAGGAGACCTGGGTAATTACCATTACCAACTTAAATGTGAAGTCACTTTGAGCTCAATCAACCTGATGAAGACTCCCACACACTGGCCGGCACCGAGGGGAAGACCGAGAAATGGGCTTTCTCACTGCAGCACAGAGAGCTACATAAAAAAGTAACACGTGTTGGCAGAACAACAAATGCAAATGTCAAGAGACGTGATGAAACGAGTCTGCCTGCATCAGAAATCCAGAGCAGAGCAACATCGACACTCAGACCTCAGACTTCTGGTCTCATTCAGTCGCTGGTAGAACCGGGCCCACTAACACGGCAACAGTCCACAGCAGCCTATTCGCACACAGAGGCTCAAGCCACCACACCAACGGCAGATTTCAGCAGGGAAATTGCTCACCTGTCAACTCACTCTGATGACCCAGTTCTAGCGCCGCCATGCAATCAGGGTCAAGGTGAAACACTTGCCGGTAAAATCAATGAGACGGAGAGCCGGGGGAGCAAACCCACCCTGCCACATTCGTACAGTAGTATGTCTTCTTTGTCCCGCAGCTCCTCTACTCTACTAAATCGGACACCGGCTCGGTCCCTGCTCCTTTGAAAAATGAGCAGCAAACAATGGAAAGTTGGTCGGTCAGATCCTTCACAGGGAACTTCTGAGATTCTTGTTACTACATGTGAAGTCAAGTAAATGCTTGTTGTTCATGTGGGTCAGTCAGTCGTTCTATGTAGGTCCCTCTTTTATCACCAAAACATCTTCCACCTGTCGAGACATGGACTCCAGCAGACCGCCGAAGGCATGCTGTGGTTCTAGTACCAAGACGTTAGCAGAAGATCCTAGAGGAAATAGCGGCTATGCAGACTATGCAGGCTATGCAGGCTATGCCATATGATGCCACAATGCATTCTGATACCTTTCTGTCAGAACTTTTTCAGACATTTGTGCTACAGAACCTCTTCTCTGTCATCACCCAATTCACCAGTTGTCCTTGTTTAGACTTTGGTGGGTCTTACCAACCAAGACCAGGAACCCCCAACACGACCTGCTGTTCTGGAGATGCTCTGACCCTTTTGCTTTGACATCACAATCTGGTTCTTTGTCAAAGTTGTATAGTGTTTCTTTTCTAATATGTATATTGACCTACTTTAGGATAAATGCATGTGTGAAAAGTTCTGAAAGTGGTGCACGGATTAAACCTTCAGCTTTTGTTTTCTGTGGAGTTTTTGAAATCCTCAAGCATTCGCTTTTTTTCCCTTTTTTTTTTTTTTTTACAAGATTTCTCATATTTTAATAACTGTTCTAATTAAGAAAGATAAAAAATAGAGGGAAATACTTTGTCTCAGTATTGTTTGTTGTGCTTAAAGGTTTGAGTGGGCCGAGAGAATTTCCAGATAACAAAAAGTGGCCCTGGTGTTCTTAGGTTTGGTAACAGACTGTTTAAAGCGTGGCTGCGATTAAACCCCCACGAGCCTCCAGCATGGCGTGGGTCTTCAAGTTCTCCACTTTGATGGTTAATTATGCTCGAAGATTATATTGCACGATTACATTGGAAGCTAAACAGCTCATTGTTTCCATTAATCAACAGTTTGACTCCATTCCCACCTGGTTTCTCCAACACCTTGGTTGCTTGACAACCATTTGCACTAAGATGTTCCCTCTGCTTCCGGTGATTTGGCCTTGCATCAATATTTAGTCATTTCTGGATGAAAAACTGCAGGTGGAAACTCACGAACCTGAAAAGAACAAATCTGATTGAAATGGAAGTTCTTTCTTATTATGAAAGATTTAATCATCACCACAACTGATGAGTTTAGTGAGTTTTTGAGCTTGTTTAGGCCCTCAAAAGAGTGACATTGATGATGTCAGTGCTAAAACCTGTTTTCAACTATTTGAAATAATACATTTCTTGTAGTAATAATACAATAATAATGATAAACTTTATGTGTAAAACCTCACAAAAACAGTGTTACACATACAAACAATAAAAGCATAACAACGGTCAAAATATTTACATCAAATCCAACAATCCTCAATTTAAGAAAATTGAGGATTCTATGATAAAAGTGAGTTCTATGAATAGATTTATAAGTGGAAACTGAACTTGTTGGCCTGATAAGATCCAGTACGAAGGTTCTGAAGCTGGAGTGGATCCGGGTCATCAGCATTTAGCAGATCACAGATGTGGGAAGGAGACAGAAGCCTTTAGAAATCTTGAAATTAGTTCTGAAACGAAACGGTTGTGGGTCAACGAGGATGTGTGTGATCTTCCACCAAGAAGGTTATATTTTTAACATTTCCGTCTGTCTGATTGTTAGTGAGACTATGGAGAAACTAACTAAATTGCATGAAATGTTACCCAGAGGAGGTTTTAGAGTATCCTAGAGATGATTATGTTTTCTTGTCATTATGTCATACCCTCATTACATGGAGTCCAAATAACGTTTTCTTAATCAATACGAGATAGGGCACTCTTGGAGATTTTTGTAATAATTCATAAATTAAATCTGCATGAAATTCTACCTTATGGTACCGTGGGTAATGTTGAGCCTCAGCGGTGGTTTGTGCTCTTTGAGTGCTTTCTACATGTTTGTATAAACACAAAGGATAATAAGATATAAAGCATCCATCCTTTTCTTCTGTCCATCTGGGGAGGGGTCGCAGTCCCAGGAGGTCAAGCAGTGTATTCCAAACATCCATCTCCCCAGCAACGCACTCCAGCCCATCTTTGGGGATCCTGAGGTGTTCCCCTTCCAAATGGAATATATAATCCGTCCATTGAGTTCTGGTTCTACCCCCAGTTGGACGTACCTGGAAAAGAGAGGCATCTGGTTAGATGCCCGAATCACCTCAACTGGCTTTTTTGGATGTGAAAAGAGCCAATGATCCGCTCCGAGCTCACCTCATCACTGAGGCTGAACCCGGCCACCCAAGTAATGAAAACAATTTCAGCCAGTTGCCACCACTCAGAGCTCATGACCATAGGGGAGGGTTAGAACGTAGATCAACCGGTAAATTGAGACCCTTATCTGATGACTAAGGTCTCTCTTCTCTCTTCACCACAACAGACTGATATAACGCCTTCATGACTGCTGATCCAACACGAAACGGCCGATCCATTTCACCACTCAGGAACAAAATACAGAAATACTCCTTTATAGGAGGAAATACTCCTCCTTTATTCAAATGAATCCTTACCTCTGTCGACAATCAGCATTACTCGATAGAAAATAGCTAACTAATACTGTATGAAGAAGAGCAGCTTATTCAATAACCCGAAGAAGGTAAAAACTTTCTGTCAGACAAACTCGAATGATTCTGGTTTTAAAAGCGTAAAACCTATTAACTAACACACTGTACCTTGTCCAATTCCTAAAGTTGGAAACCCTATAACTCAGATGACCAGGGTCTGATCCTGGTGAGAGCCCAGATACTCATCCGCCGCTTGTTGCTGAAATCATCTGAGTATCTGTTCAGTTCATTAGAGCGGCCATCAGTGGGAAACAGTCTGAGGGAAAGAAATCCTCCCATAAACCATTACCGCTGAGGGAGCAGAGCAGGCAATTTGTAGGTCAAGAGCCAATAAATCAGCTCATGGTGCTTGCTTCCCACCAGCAGTTCACAAACCAACAGGGCGGGGTCGAGATCTTTAATCCCATCATCATCTCGTTATGGAGAGAGGACTCATCTGGGCCAAGTTCATCATAGAGAAAGTCCGGTATAAAGGATCAAAGTACCAAATTAGCTGCCTTTCGATCGATAAATGTGTAAATGTGTACATTTTTTATCTCTATAGAGCAAACAAAATAATTTGTTTTCAGATTCAAAGGTCCATCTGTCCACTTTCCATCTGTTTTCCTCTCATACGGGGTCAGTTCGAAGTGGCAGGGGCTTTTTCCAGCAACGTTAACTCATCTTAGGGGATCCTGAGGTTTTTCCAGACAAAATTTGAGCTTTGGGTCTACCAAGGTTTCTCCTACAAGTTGGACGTATTTGGAAAACCTTCAAAAACAGGTACAAGGCAGTCATTATAGTCAAATGTTTGCATCACCTCAAATGTGAAAAAGAAGTAGCCTGACCTTATCTCTAAGGCTGAGCCCATCCAACGTACAAAGGAAGATCATTTCAGCCGCGTGTATCCTTGACCTCTTTCTTTCAGTCACTACTCAGAACTCCTGGCCATATGTGAGAGTTCAGAGGTGAGAGAGGAACGTGTTTCGACTGGTTAATTGACAAATTTTCTTTCCGCCTTCCTTTTCCATTCATGGTGGTTTTGCTCAAAAGCCGTGGAGAAGATCTTCAGCCACTTGCTTGCGACAACAACTTAAACGGATGCTCAAATCTTTTATTTTTGAAGTTCTGAGGTCAGTCTTAATTTTTATGTAGTCAAAACAGACTGATACCATTTCCGGGACCCAGTGACATGACGGCTGGGTTTGTGTCGATAGGTGCAACAAAGTTCTCGGATGGGAAATCTTGAAACTCTCAGACCAATTGAGGATCAATTTAAGAAGAAATCAGTTTGGGAATGACACAATCCCTGGGTCTTCTTGCTGTTGTGTTGGTGTTCACTCTGTCATCCCATTGATCAACATCAACAGAGGTTGGAAACAATTTGAAAAAGATTTCTGACATGCTAGAAGCCTTTGACTAGTGTTGTGGACGCACTGAAACGATGCATTAGATGTGTCTCAACATCTACCCAAGACAGACTGACGACAAAGACACCAAAGTGACATTGAAGCCAGCTCCGAGGAAGGAAAGTATAAAAGAAGATCAGAACTGTGGATATCGAATATCTTGAATGAACCTGAAATGACATCAACCAGCAGGGACAGGATACTAGCTGGATCACCGTGGAGAGGGGCAATAATTCGGCCATCACTGCTGACCTGACAACTGGAGAATGTTGCGTAATCAAGGGTTGAAACATTCCTTCAATTTGAGTCCCTCCTGATGACCTTTTCTGCATCCAATGCCACATCCATTTTTGGTTTTAACATACCGTCCCTGAGGAATATCTTGCCTTCCAAGTTTGGATCTGTTGAACTCTTTTTCATCATTAAATGGTGAACACTCTGAACACAAACTAAGGTGAAAAGTACAAAGGACTTATATTTAATCCTTTAAGTATCTCATCTGGTTGTAACAATTTACAATTTACAGCAAGTCAAATCAAGGCATCATCTCAATGTTCCTGAACAAATCAAGGCACAACAGACCAGAGCAAAGCCAATCAGCCATTTATTTAATGATTTGGTAGTTTCTTCTCGTGCTCTGGGGTCTTTTATGAACCCACCTCTGTTGTGTTCCACACTCGCAGAACAATTGAAAGCCCTCCACCAATAAAGTGTTGCATCCTTTTTTCCAGCCTTTGTAATCTGCTGCTTCATTGGAGCGTCTGGAGACTCAATCCATCGGTCAAGGGGGAGGCGGGATGATGGACTGTATCAGTAACAAGCCTATGATTAACACGCGTGTGCAGTCAGCGTTTCCTACAGTATGAACCTTGAATAATGATCTGCCGTTGTGCCGCTGAGGTTAGAGTCGGCGCAGCGTGGATCACATGCCGTGTTGAGTGATTTCATATCAGTCACAGGATCGATGAAGGTTAACGTGAAGGAGGTGGCCGACAAAAGTCCCTCTCCACCCTCATCTGGCTATCGACTAAGAATATTGATTAGGTATTGAGGGGTTATAACTGGCAACTAGATATTGACAGTGGTTATTAACTGCTCAACAAAAGATGAAAAAATTGAACATAGAATGGAAACAGTGGAAACCCTGAATAACATGTCGATATAACTACAGGTGGTACAACTACGGCAGTAAAAAAATCATCATCATACGTCTGAATGACCCTCCAAGAAGTTTCACAGTAATCTGCTCACTAGTTTTAGCATAATTGTGAAGAAACTCTGAAAAAAAGGAAAATGTTAGTGAGTTAAAAGCTGAAATTTACCTTATCCATACATGTCAACAATTTTCACCACATTGAGTTGTGTTCAATAGAATATAATGACAAACGAATGTAAACTTGCTGATTAGCAGGGGAAGATTTATTTACTTAAGTGTCCATTTTTAAAATGATGTTCGCTATTTATAAATAACTTCAACTTCAACGTGTTTATTATCATATGCACAGTAAAGAAACATGTTTAATGTATAATGAAATTCTTAATTTCAACAACTGAATAACGATTAAAGGGAAAGACCAAAGAGGAAGTTTCTAGATGTGGAAGAAACGGACATGCAGTTGGTTGTTGTGACAGAATAAGATGGAGAAGACGGGAGAAGATGGAAACAGATGATCCGCTGTGACGACCCCTAAAGGGAACAACCCAAAGACAAATAGAGAAGAAGAAGAAGAAGACATTAAATCTTTTCACTTTTCTCTGCATTCATTTTATCTATATATGTTCACATTTTGAGATCTTACAGTTATGGAAGAAAATTGGCTGTACCACAAGAAACCGTTTTGTTTACAGACATAAAAAAGAGCAAATAGCTGAAATGAAAGAGTAAAAAAAGAAAAAGAGAAATGATGATGGGGCATAATGAAATAATGACATGATTCTAGCCCTTTAATGGTCGAGTGCCTCTGTGATATAAGGAGGTCACGCTGGTGCCTCAGTGACAGGAACCATTTTGTTCTAGTGAATGTTATGTCACTCTCTGATACTGACATTTGGCACAGGTTGAGCTGTCCTGAATTATCTCAGTATCTGATCATTCAGTCTTGGGTTTGTGTTTCTCCAGAAGTTGCTCCTGCTTTCATGCTAATACTCCGTCTCCTCAATGCTTCACTGCTCTCACTGACGTGCTGCACTGGGGAATGCTATCAGCTCTGCATTTAGATATTTCAATAATGGAACCGTGTGATTCAGAGTGTGCAGCGTCCTCCCATTATGTTTCTGTAGCTGCTCATCAACTGTCTAGGTGTTTTCTTTTTATTATCCTCATGTATTATTTTTTCAGCCAATATGGGAACAAGAAAATTCACAAAAGAAATAAAAGGGAAACACACAGAGATTGGGTGATATCATTGCAGACAATAAAGCGATCCCGTACGGAGCGGTTTCATTTACATTCAGAGGTCCTCGCCAAGATCAACTCTGCACTCTGGAGATGCAAAATTGTGAAGTGCATGCTCTTCTCCGTGAACACACACTTCTACAGCCAAGTATTTCATATGCTGTGTTGCTCACATTTTACTGTGACGCATGACGATGATGAACGGTGGCTGTCAGCTGAAGGCAGAGATCTTGGTTTGCGAGTTTAATCATTTTACAATCCTCGATGGGGCATCATGACATCTGGGTAGTGACTGAAAGAACGTGGTCCTGAAAACAAGTGGCTGAAATATTTCGATTTCTTTCATAGATGGGAATTCCTGTTAACTTATTTTATCTGCACCACTTTCCTCGCACAAGTAACACAAACCCAGCACTATACAAACCCTATATATATACATATACATATACATATGTATATATATATGTACAGTATATATATGTATATAGATATATATGTATATGCTGTATTTCACTGTCGTATAAACTATTAGCTAGGTAAACCCAAATGCTCGTCACAGATACGTCGGAAAACCTAACTCTACATTTCTGAGGTCACAACATTATTTGGAGGCGGAGACAGACGGCTACGATAGTTTCCTTGTCCACTTTCGCATAAATGTCCCTGCGGATGTCTGGCCATGTGACGTTTAGAGAGTATAATGTAATCTAACTGCATCAAGAATTTCACAACCTCGAAAAAATGTCATCTTGATGAGAAATTTACATTTACATTTGCAAATTACGCATGTGACTTTCAAATGCAAATGTAGGTGCCCCCCCATTAATTTTTTTTTAAATTACTATTGATGGACTGACTACTATTTAATTTAAAACTTCTAGTTATGATATATTTTTTTATATTAGTCAAACTAATTGTTTTTGTTTTGCATAGATCGTATCTCAAAAAAAATCACACACACCCCTTACCTCTGGGGTTGGTTTCTTCCAAATGCCTCAGTCGCTTTTTCAAACGTGTGAAAATGAATGTCACTACTTTTACACACTTAACTACATTTGAGACGTATAGGCATTGTTTGCTTCAGGTGTAATTATCACCTCTTGAGAGCTGTGTGACTCTTATGGCAGTGAGCCGTTACCACCACTATTACAGGTTATAACGCTAGTTATCAAATCATACTTACTTTAAAGAACATAATAGAACAATTAAACAGCTAAAACCTTTCCATGACAAGACACAAAATCTCTTCCTATGCCTCTTTTATTTATTACTTTTCCTTTTACAGGCGAAACTCACAGTGTGGACTTCACCAAGAACTTAGGCCCTGCTTCACTAAACATACACGGCTTATAATATTTCAAGAATAAAAATGAATGTGTTTTTTTGAGGATTAAGCCTTAACAGCCACGAGAAAAGCTACATTTTCCTTTCCTGAAATAGAATCATGGGACCAACACAAACAAATACTGGTGCATCTTTATAATGTATGGCTCATTTTAGCCCCCTCCCCCCCAAAAAAATTAGGCTACCTTCACACTGCAGACAAAAGTGGCCCAAATCCGACATTTTGGCCCATAAGTGGCCCATATCTTATTTTTTTATGACAGTCTGAACAGCACAGCTCTGTTTTTTCAAATCAGACCCAGGCCACTTTCATATGTGGTCCTAAATCAGACACGTATTTGATGTTTTTCAAAGCGGCCACAGTCTGAACGGTCATGTGTAGCATCCATATTAACTTCCGTAGACACAGCGTGCTGCGTGTGACATCACGTGTTCTTTTGCACATGCGGGTCACTTGCTGGCCGTAGACTGTTCACACTCCAGTCTGATGGCGCTCGCATTTAAATTATAATTTGAACAACCACGCAAACAATCGGATCGCAGCAAAAAATCAGAATTGAGCTTTTTCCTCTTCAAAGGAAGAAAAGTCCTCCTCATTTGAGGCAGCAGCGGCTGGATGAGGATCAGGCATCAAGGCTCCAGGCTCTTCTGTAAGGGAGCGACACTCTATAGTGAGCAGGAGCTTAATGTGGTCTCCTCTCGTTTCCTCTCCTATCCAGCGGAGCTCAAACTGGGGCAGCGAGACAGCAGCCAGCAACGCTTCCTTGGAGTCAATAGTTGCTGCAAACCGACTTTTGATTGCTTCCACAATGATGTGAGGCGGTCCAATGCTCATCTGTGATAGGCCACGTTTAATTGCGAGGGTTTTGGCCATGAGAATTTCTAATGTTGGCTGAAGTTTTTTATAGAAACTCACCGTGCAAGATGTCAAGTGCTACAGTGAAATGCTTCAAGATCAAACAGTTTTCTTTGAGGAACCGGTATTCCCGGTCATTCATGCATGTAATCTGAAGCTGTGAGTAGAGATTATTGATGTCTTCAAGGGTCGTTTCAATGATCTGTGCGTAGGCATCACAGAATGAGTTCCACCGAGTTACTGTGGGAACGATCAGCTTTTTATCACTGACCTGACTGATCACCAGGTACTCAGCCTGAAGAGCAGCTTTGTCCACAGAACTGGACATTTGTCTGTAGCACTACGATATTCCGCCCTTGACTCCGGATTAGATGCCAGCCATTGAGCCCATTAGATTTAATGTGTGTGCTGCACATCTACGGTCCTGAAGCAGTTCACATGTGCTGTTTTGAGCTCCATCATTGGTGGTGGTAAGCCCAGTGTGCAGGTCTGTAAAAGTAACCTCCCCACCAGCCTCGACCTCCTCCGGCTCCTCCTCCGGCTCCTCGTCAGACTCCTCGTCAGACTCCTCGTCAGACTCCTCGTCAGACTCCGACTGCGCTTGCTGCTGTTGAAACTCCTTGAAGGCCTTCACAAAGATACTTCTATTGTCTGTTACACATGCAGTTACTTTATTGTTGGAAAAAATGTCCTCCAGCTCTGTCTTGATTGCGTTGTATGTGTGTCGGCCCATTCATATCTAACAAGCTACTGCCGCCTCTTCTCATTCTAAGATACCTGCATCGATCCGGTGAACAGTCACGCACAGGAAACTTTGTTGTTGATGCTCCACGTAACAATTGTTGCTGACGCACAGTCCTGGGCATCAATTTTCTTTATTCAGCTCCTTCCATCACTGCACAGGACTTGTCCAAATCGTTGGTGAATTGTCTTTCTGTCTGGTGGTGCATCCTGAAAAACCAAGACGATAGTTTATGCTCTTCTCAAAAGACTCCATAAGCTTTTAATGGAAAATATGTATTTTTTTTATTTTTTTTTAGGACATTTCTATTTAAAAGCATTTTAATATGTATGAAGTGATAATGCGAACCACGAAATTGCCTCTAATAAAAGAAGTTTGAATCCTAACTCCACACCACCTGCAGCGTCTCATCTTAAACTGGTAATCAGGGAAATATTTGTCTGTAACTTAAATTATGACTATCATTACGGTTTTATACCTTGTGACTTGTTCTGACGGGGATTTTGTTGACAAGCTTTTTAAAAGCTGGTGACCCAACTGCAGAAAGAGACAGCATGTCCTTGACTACATACTCCCCCACCAGCCTTCTCACTTACCTTGCCTTTCATCTGGAGAAATCCAAACCCGTTGTTTCGGTGTGCTCGCAACGCATTCCTCACCCAGCTTCATCTGCTTGTTAGATACGTCTGCTTTCGCTTAATATACTGTAAGCGTTTACCCTCTCCAGGTTTTTCTTGAGGTTACTAGTACCATCTCTAGCCGTTGACCGGTCCCCTGGCTTCCCAGCACATAAGGTGAACCTTACTGTGAGGTTCTTATCATTTCCTCTGAGAAACTCAAAGAAGTCTGAGTCTAGCCTCTTACAAAAATGTTGAGTCCTCTTCTGCTATTCCATCAACGACACGATTTTCTTCCGGGAATATTTTGCCATCGCACTGGCGGTGATGGAGTTTCATTGATAAAATCTTGTTAAATACATCGATGAACAATTAATTTCGGATGGCAACCCGTTACTAGATACAGGAACTGTAATGATATTACCAAAAAATGTATTAGTAATGCATTATATTACTCCGTTACTGCCTAAAAGTAAAATATTACTATAACACGTCACCCCTAACACTGGTTATCAAACACTGAATTCTGCGAAATATCTCTAGATGCAAAGGGAAAGGTTTTCCTTTTTCTTCAACAAATTGCAGAAACGCAGCTAAAGATAAGTGAATCACCAAATGATAATTCTCACCAGCACAATGATAATAAAAATAATAATAATAACGATAAAATGGTACGTCATGGTTCTGTGTAGGAGGCAGTCAAGTGGCCTATTTGGTGGGAAAGGAACAAATAAAGTCTTTTGATAAATGAAAGCATCCAAAAAAAATTCTTAGCAATTAGCATTATGTAGGGAATTTCAAATCATTTAAATGAAAACATGAATTAAAGACTGACGGAGACGTTCATCAAGTCACTGAGGATTCCCCACGTTCCTTAACAGATGTCTATCAGATTTCCATCAGATGTCTATCAGATGTCCATCAGATGTCTATCAGATGTCTATCAGATGTCCATCAGATGTCCATCAGATGTCTATCAGATGTCTATCAGATGTCTATCAGATGTCCATCAGATGTCTATCAGATGTCCATCAGATGTCTATCAGATGTCTATCAGATGTCCATCAGATGTCCATCAGATGTCTATCAGATGTCCATCAGATGTCTATCAGATGTCTATCAGATGTCCATCAGATGTCTATCAGATGTCTATCAGATGTCCATCAGAGCCAAAGCAGTGAGATGGGAGATAATCTCATCAGGGGGAAGAGCCAGGACTGTTCTCTGTGATAGTTTGAAACATGATTTAAAGAAAGTATTTATTCTATGTAGAATTGTTTTATTAAGGATTTTCTACATTTCAGATGAAGATGTGGACTTTCTTATTCCAGCTGAGTGTCTGGAAACATCTGGACAGGGTCCATTCAAAGAGAAGAAGAAAGGTATCCAAAATTTTTTCCATCGGAAGTAAATATAGGAGCTTCAACAAAACCTGCTTTAAAAAGTAGCAGTGGAGAGAACAACAGATTCAGTCTTCTGTTTTCCCTGTAGGGTGTTTGGATGCACTGAAAACTATAACAGGAGGTTTTTCTGAAATTGGAAGTGCACTTTGGAAACAGGCGATGGTTTTGCCAAACACCATGAGGACCAACAGCAAGTTCGAAAACTTTAAAAAGTAGGAGACGCATTTGATAACTAGTCCAATTGTTGAGCAACTGTCAGTCCAGAAAGTCAATCAGATAAAGCTGAAGACAACAGAAAGGGAGAACAGATACACAATGCTGTCCTCAGGTTAGCAGGCATAAACTCCAGACTAGCCCGCTTGAGATTACCCTTTTGAGGCCAGGATGATTCACAGACTTCGAGAAACAAAGGTGTTTTTTCACGGAAATCACTGATTTGGTTGGAAGATATGATGAAGTTCATCGTACACACCTGGAATCTGCTAAGATGAACCCTTTAGGTTTCCCCAAACGTCTGTCTGCACAGAGTCAGAACGAGACGATTGCATTGTGTTGGAAATGAGGTCAGAGTTAAAAAAAATCAAAGATGAAGTAAAGAAGGTAAATTTTATTCTCCGTGGCCCTGATACGAGTCCAGACTCATCTAAACAGGATCAGTCGTCTGTCAAACAGGAAACATTCACCTGATCACAGCAGATACACTCGTGTGTCTCAATGGTTAACTCAGTGAAGAAAAACTTTAACCTGCTTAGTAAGGACATTTCTAAAGATTGTATTTTATGGGGAGATTTCTACTCAGTAGGGAGATTTCTACTTTGTGGGGGCATTTCTAGTAGGTGGGGAAATAACTAGTTTATGGAGAGAGTTCTACTCTGTAAGGATATCTCATCTTTATGGGGACATTTTAACTAAGGGTATTTTTACTCTAAGATAAATATTTCTAACTTCCGAGCCGATTTCTACTGAGTGAGGACATTTCTACTCAAGGACATTATTTCTACGACCACATTTACTCCAGAGTGCGGCAGCCAGACTTTTAACTGGTACTTATCGTCAAACACACATCACACCAGCTTAAGCCTGACTGCACTGGCTGTCTGTCAACTAGAGGATAGATGCTCTTAAAAACGTACAAGACATGGCTTAGTTCCACACTTAAACCTCTGAGCTTCTAACATCCTGCACCACTAACCAGCCCCCCAGGTCTTCCCACCAGCTCCTGCTATCTCTACCATTAAACAATCTCAAAACCAAAGGTGACCGTTCATTTAGTGCCGTAGCCCCTAAATTATGCCACGACCTCCCCGCTCCCCTCGTATCAGCCGAGTCTGTTAAAAAAATGAGTAAAAACTATCTTTATCAACTTGTGAGTCTTCACATTACGAGTGGAGCCAATAATCATGTGTGTGCTGCACATGTTTTACACATGTTGTAACCACGGTGTCCAACCGCCAAACCCCAGCGACAATCTGATGCTAATGCTGTTCAGGTTCAGATGACCCTTGATTGGCGGGGTGTTTACACACTGCTGCACACACCCACACGACTGAGCACGCATCAGAAGATCCCACCAAGTTATTATGGAGTGTTTGAGGAGGGGATGTGAAGGACGAGGCATTCGATTAAACACACCGACCTGAAACTGAAGATGCTGATTGGTCGGTTCTGTCCATCGCAGAGCAGAGGTAATCATGGGGGCACGTATGTAAGGATGTCAACGGCAGCATCCTTATGCTGTGATGAATTCTCCACACTTTTAAAACATTTAAGGATAAATCCAGCAGTTTAATTGGCCAGTTGAAAAAGGCATTTCAACTTCCTGACATAAGTTACAGTCATCAAATTCAAAATGTACAGAGAACAAAACAACTCTTTAGGTGCGCATTAGTTTGTCTTTGCACCATGTTTTCAAAATAGGCGCAAGGAGATTTGCAATATTTGTAACTTTTATTTCTATTCATTCATTTAGTGTAAAAGTTTTACAGTTTTCTGACCTTTTTGTAATTGAAGTGGTGATATAACGTAAACATTTATACAGATATTTCCCCCAAAGCAGTTAATTCACATAATTGAAAAACAAGAGTACTTCACCCATGGAGAGAATTTTCTTCTAAAATAATGTTAAAGGATCATTTTTTTTAACAG
Source organism: Lophius piscatorius (assembly GCA_009660295.1). Taxonomy (NCBI): domain Eukaryota; kingdom Metazoa; phylum Chordata; class Actinopteri; order Lophiiformes; family Lophiidae; genus Lophius; species Lophius piscatorius. The sequence goes on from VRLP01001469.1 coordinate 44,240, forward strand.
CAACTCTGCAAGTTTTTTTTTTTTATGTCCTAGTTTTCATCTGCAAATTTACCAAATTACATAAGAAGAGTTTAAAATACTAACTAGACACTAAAATGTCTCAAAAGAAATGTATGTGCGTTTGATGGTTAAATTAAAACATCTCTATGAACCTGGACTGTCTCACTATATGAACCTGAAACATTTCAACATATCAACCAGGACTGTTTCACTGCGTAAACCTGGACTAGCAGATCATAGAAAAATAAGGGTCTTTACAAAGTCCTACAAATGCTCGTCAATTTATGTTGTACGAACCTGAAGCTTTCTAGCACACCTTAATCTAAACACGGCTTTGGATTTGCACAGATGGAGGTTGGAGGTAATCCCCTGTCAGATTGTCCATCAAGTGTTGTGCTGAGCCGAGGCGTAAAGTGTGAGAGAGTGCATCACTGCGTGAACAAACACGTGGTGTGCAGATATTCAGAGGAGAGTGGAAACATTACCTCAATGGGGCGGCTGTAGCTCAGTGGGCAGGGCGGCTGTTCCCCAATTGGAAGATCGGACGGTAGCTGGTTCCAGTTCTACTTTTCCTACCGTCCTCGAGTAAGACCCTGAACGCCAACCTGCCCGGGCGCTTCAAAGGGGCCGCCCACTGCTCCCTGTTTGACTGTTTGTGACTGTATGTGATAAATAAAATATTTCTTCTTCTCCAAAGGGATCTGGTATGTTGGTCAAACAAAACTCAAGGACAAACAAAAAGCAGTTTATTATTACTCAGAGAAACTTTTCCAACCCTGCTGTCAATCACTGCAGGTTTCCTCAGCCAAGTTTACGCTGAGCAGAACGGGGCAACTATGGTTGCAAACGGAAGACTGGTATGGAAACCGTTGCTTAATTTTATTTCATTATCACTGTTGGTATTGGTTGCTACGGAGATGTAGACGGGAAGAAAAACCAAATCCCTGTCGCGAATAAGGATGTTAGGATTAATGGTTTCTGCGATCAAACGCGATTACTACAGTCACCTTGTTGATGATAACAATAATCGGAAGAATTGTATGAACTACGGTATTTCGGGAGAAACGTTTATGTGAGAGGCGCGAGTGAATGTGGGTGTGTGTGTGTGTGGTCAAAGTATGCGGCAAGTTGATAGAATGGAATAGAAAAACAACAGGAAGAACTTTATTCATCCCCATGGGGAATTGGCAGTACAGCCGCTCCACGAGTCGATTCATACGAACTAAATTGAACAAATGGTTGAGAATTTATGGCCCAAAACAGTTTCCCCAAATCAAAAAAAGGTTGTCGCTCGCACTAAGGTCTAAAGTTTGAAAATGATCCACAAATATTATTGACGTACGTCTTGAAAACAGTGTTTGTCGTTAAGAAGTTTCCTCTTGTGAGTTTAATGTGAATTTTTAGAGTAAAATAATGAATATACAAGAAAGATCTTTTAGAGTCAAATTATACGCAGCAGGTTAGAACGAACCAGAAACCAACGGTTCGGTAGTTATACCCCCAAAACTATGTTTTCATAAAAAGCTCCCCCTAGGGAGTAAAAAATGAACTCTAACAGTTAATGATAATGTTAATGATAATGTTTGCTAGCTACTAGGACGTAGTATGTAGAATGGGATAACGTTATGCTCAGGCCATGTGGCTTCGTGTCAAATCAAGATGAATACGCTTGAATCTGAGGTTACCAGCCTACAATCAAAAAGTACGGATGTGAGAGGAAGGGTTTTCTCCACCCCCTCCTCTCTGTCTCCTTGACTATGGCAGGTGTTTCACCTCGACCTTGAGTGAGTCAGAGTCTGCTGAGAGGAGCGTGGTTTCCTAATTGTAGGAGTCTGGCGTCTCTGTTAGACGGGACAAGCAAAAATCAGTTCTGGTCAACGTGTCGGGCGTACCAAAGTCTGAGGCACATAATTGTCCAGGTTCGTATCGTGCGCTGCCAATACCTGGTGTGCACACTTAGTATGCACCTGTCTCTGCACAGCGATGGGCCGTGATCGGCTGCATGCCATCAGCAGCTTTGCTTGTGGCTTAGGCTGGCACTGGCCGGTTCTCCGTGAGGAAGACCTGCTTTAATCGTGCCGTCACAACGCTATCAGTCGACACATGCTCGCTGTCGTTGTTCTCTGCGCTGCTGTGAGGGAGTTCTGGCCTCTGTCTGCCTCTGTCCTCTTCCTCGTTTGTGAGGGATGTGACCTCTGCAGTTTACATTTCTTTAACTCTTTAAGTTCTGTTTTCTAAAAATGTAATTACATGTGCCAAAAGCAGCTTTTGTCTACCGTTCATTTTCATTCTCTTGTTGTCCTGTTTTACTGTCACACACACACACACACACACACACACACACACACACTTTGATAAACTGTTCATTTAATTAGTTGATTGATATATGCGTTTCATAAGTTGTTCAAATTGATTATTCTTGACTGATAAGTTAATACGCTTGCCTGATTTATTTCTTTTGTCAGTTAATAGATTAAATTGATTGTTTGGTTAAATGGTTAAATGGTTAGATTACTTCATTCTATTATTTCCCTGCTTTTGTCGATTGACCTTAAAGATTTCTTTGCCCCATTTTAATTATTGTTTTTCTCTGACAGGACAGGAGCCCGTTGGTGTTGTTCCTCTTCACAGACCCTGATGTAGTTCTTGTTTGCTGTGTTCTGTGTAGTTTTTCAGATCCATTCCTTTTTGTTCCAGCTGCAGGGGCGAGCTCCAGTCCTGACACCGGCCTCGGAGTGTTTTATTGTAGCTATTTCCATATTGATTAATAAAGTTTACATTTCATATTTTGGAATGGAAACCATGTGACTCCTCTCCATGTGTAGAACAAACCTATGTGTCCTATACAAAACTTCAAAACTATTTCCCCTGATAGCTCTGTCAGTTAACTCAAAACTAGTAATAACTGCCTCCGATCTCCTCCACATCCCACCTTATGTATCCTCCTACCATCACCACGCCACATATTGAGTGTCCAAGAGACCCTTGGCTCAAGCAGCAAATACTGAGAGAAGTATTGAAAATGGATAAAGATATCTTGATCGATTAATCACACAGAGGCCCAAAGTGTCATTGTGGCGAAGGTCTACTATTATCAAGGTTGTGTGGTCCCCTCCCCTCCAGTTTAACAGAGCCGCTGTCTCCATATTCCCAGATTACTCCCAGAGTGATGCACAAGCCACATCTGCTTTCAGTGACGTCAAGCGGTTAATCGGGCGAGAAGGAATTTGCTAAGGTTTGTCCAACACAGCACAATTCTGTCTTACACACAACGGAACTGAGAGACAGTTTCAAGATCCAGAGGGTTCCATGATGTATTTGAAAACTCACATATACGCTAAAGACTAAATGAGACCTAAATAGGATAGACTCGATCTCCCATTAGAGATACGTCAAAGCTGTCCTCTCTAAACAATGTGTCTGGTCACCAAATAAGTTCATTACCACTTAATTAAGCAATGTAAGTCAAAAGCAGTAAGGTAGATGTGAACAGCATTTCCTTTTTTTCCCTCTGTACCCTCTCATTTATTGTGTTTACTACTGTTTGAATGTATCTGTGCATTTTGGTTTAAGTATATTTCATTTACTGCGGCATATCTGTGATAGCAGCCCATTTATGTTAAAGGTTAAAGGAGGGAAGTATATACAGAATATCACTAAATAAAAAGTTGAGTCATGCTTGTTTAATTCAGTTCAAATGTTCGGCCATGTTGTGGCTACATATAGCTTTACTCTTAACCAAAGTTTTTGAGATTGATCCTTGTGTGAATATATTGTTTCAGTCATAGCGGAAGTTGCCAAACTGAACTAAGGAAGGAGAACTGGTTTCCTGGGTTTACATGGACACTTTTCACTCAGATTGGTATTACTTTGACTAATGATAAATCATCAAAACGTTACAAAATGTTTTAATTTATATTAAAAAACACCTCTCTGCTGTATTGCTGTTCATTAAATGCCAGCATCATGCATGTTAGTTGCAACACCAGGCACACACAGACAGAGTGCAACCTGGAAGGAACTTGTTCCACCTTTAACATGCTGCCATTCTCCTTATGATCGTTTCAAGAAAAGGTTTCTGCAACCCAATGAAATATCATTTTATTTGTCCATTTTATTCTGAATGCAGAGTTTATATTGGGAATTTTCAGTCTGAGTAGACTTTTAAACTTACTCTAATTGGAATGGAGGGGTCCATATAAACCCACCTAGTGATTGGTTGATTGAAAGGAGTTAGCATAAACATTGCATTACAGAGCAGTGACAATCACTGGCACAACATTAGGCAGGTGGTTGTAATGTTATGGCTGATGAGTCCAAATTTACTTAGGTGTTTGGTGACAATTCATTCAGCTGAATCAAGACAACAAATACAAAAAGGAAACGTTTAATTTCCTCCGAACACCTACTGACCGGGAGTTAATCAGAACCTTTCCGGTAAAGTGACCTTTGTCGTGGTCTAATCAGAAAATAACCGTGTTCCTGAGTCAGGAAGGATCTGAGTCAGGAAGGATCTGAGTCAGGAGGGATCTGAGTCAGGAAGGATCTGAGTCAGGAAGGAGGAAATTGAACTGGGACGGAGTGAGTCCGCAGAGGTGAGCGACTCAGAAATAGCAGCAGTTTTAAATTCAACACTGGGAAGTGTATGAAGGCATAAGGGGTTATCCAGGACTGTGTTCAGGAGAATTTGAAGAACTGCTTCATTGCAGCTGCATTGGGGGGTTTGTGAGCATGAACTGCTCTCCTCAGGTCCCACCACAGCATCTCAATGGGATTCAGGTCCAGACTTTGACCGGGGAAAGTCCAAAACATCAACTCACAAACTGATGAGCTGACATTCTTGTTCAAGTTTCCCTACATGTTTTAGTCTTAAACAGGAGTGAATACTTATAATACAATCATATTTTATACATTTGTATTCATGTAAAACATTTTTAAGATCCAATACAGTTCAGTCTGAAATAAATACTAGATAATAATAATTATGATAATAATAATAATATTAATTATAACACCTCTTGCTACAGATTTTTCACTAATGCATTAAATAAATAAAGTTTCCAGGCTAATTATATTGGTTAATTTGAGTTTTGTAATGACTCTGGGTGGAAAATATGATCAGTGTGTTTACTTCCTGTGGAGAGAGGGAATAGTTCCTCCTCCGGTCCATCAAAACACAAACGGTTTCTCAGTTCTGATAGAAACTGGTTCAATGTGGGGAACTCATGGACAAGCGCTGCCTCTTTTATGGAGCCGGTCGTTTTCCTTTGCGGACTGATGATGAGGCTTACGATGGCTGGGCGGAGGGGAGGGCTGAGAGACTGAATAATGAGAATTTCAGAGCGCAGAGGAAGGACTCGGTCTGCCAACAAAGAATAAAAGGAAGTAGAGACTGATGGGACATTTAACTCTCTGTCTTTGGAACTATTCTTAAATCCTCTGTGGTCTATAGTTTTCCAGACTCTGGATGAACTATTGCTTTCCTCAATAGCTAATATTGATTAAATAACATTCCACAGAACCACACTACTGCTGACAATAAGAGAAAAGTCTGCTTGTCCCTGGTACCTGCTGCACTGCCATCAATCAGACGTAATGTGTGAATGATGAATTCATCCGAACACTCAGAGCGTCAAACTCTGATCCCAGAAGTCCTAAGGGCTGTTGAATTATCATCCACCCATTTTTTGTAAACCCCGACACAAATAGACAAACAACCATTTATGCCTACTGGCGGCCTATTTTCACTGTGGGAGGAAGGCGGAGTACCTGGAGGGAACCCACCTGTGCGAACTCGAAGACCTCGAAACTGAAGATGATATTTAAGTCCTTTTTGGATCTGACATCTGCATCATGGAGGAGCGGTTTTCTCCACCACAGAAGTAGACCGACCAGGAAGTGTAGATGGTCTCCAGAGTGATGCAGCAACCTCACGGCTTCCTGCAGGAACATTAAAAACTCAGCTGAGCACAAACAAAACCAGATGGTCCAACACTGTTTTTGTTGCTGTCGTGTCCACGTTTTACCAGTTTATATAGAGATGGGACTGGTAGAAGCCACCAAAAACGCCAGTTCTATGTTAAAATCATCGTCATGTAGAAGCCCCCAGAAGTTAAATCCAGATATGATTTTCTATTACAGCTAAAAAGAAAATGTATTCATGTATATATATAATCTATATATTGTTTTGTTTTAATAAAGAAAAATCCCCCCCAAAAATCTTTGATGCTTAAGTTCAGGTTGTCATCATAAAACACAAAATAAAATTGGTTTTGTTTTCAAAGGAAAAAACTACAAAAAATTAAAATATCCGGTGAAATTTCTTGTGTCGCTCTACCGACTTTTTCATTCATTTAATTATGAGATACCTAAATGTTTGGTATCTTTGAATTAGGATCAAAACATTGGAATTTGAAAGAAAATCAGGGCCTTTTTATTAGGAAAATATAAATGTAAGAAGTTTGTAATTACAAGAATACAGGATTGACTCCAGTATCAGACACTTTCTCAGCATTGAAGGAATTACAGGGAGATCAATGCCTCTTAATTATAAAAAATAATATATCTTTTTGTTGGATGTCATAATGTTAAGAGTGGGATCTAAGTGTCCTTTGAATTTTAAAAGATGAGATACAGATCTCTGAATTGTGATTGGAATCTTTTAATTATATTTGATCTGATCTGTTGAGCATTAATAGATACATTTGAACTCTGATGGAGTCTTGGATTCGTCCTTGACGCATTCATGTGACTCAGGAGAGTTTAACCACAGCAGCAGAAGTCCGCTAAAGAATCTCTTCATCGCTACATGCTGGATCTCAGAATGTAATTAAAAATTTCCTCTAAATCCCCCGGAGGTGAAACATAATAATGAAAAAGGAATCCCAGTCAGAAGAGAGAAACTATTCGAGTCTTTATCTCCAGACGGCGTGATATAATACGATCCAGTTTATCCCGTAGCAAAAAGGAACAATACAAATTGTAATTACATTTCTGTTTCACAAGTACCTGCTGATATAAGCTTCACTCTCCGCAGATACAACCCAAACGTCTGAGTCATCAGTGGGGACACATCCAATCACTTCCAGCCGATTACATCCTGCTGTGATCCTGACATTTATCAGGCGTCAGCAACAAAGATGTAACTCTTGATTGGCGTCCTCAGAAAGTTTCTGCTGTAGCTGCCTTCTGAAGAAAACCCCCACCGAGTAACATCACCTTTTCAGGTGAAATAGGGTCAAAGTGACTTGTTGGCAAACAATCTCACGGTGATCATTCATTATGACCTTTTGGGAACTTGCAACGTGTCTAGAGATGAAGTTCCTACAGTGGCCTTCAATTGTTAAAATGATGCACTTTAAGTTAAAGGTTGCATAGGGGATAATAAATATTAACATTTGTTCAGCACTGTGGTAACATTAACAGCTAGGTCCGGAGGCAAGCCAAAAAAACACAAGAAGAATAATCTTAGGATAGATTTCTTGAATTCGATTCAAACCAAATGTGTCACTCAACTGACTTTATTTGTCAGAACGTCAAACACCCACGTGGTCGTGGGTGTCCCTTTCCTTTGTGGCTGTTTGTCATAACAGGCTTTTATGAGGTACCTATGCAGCAACCCCACCTACACCTCAATTCTTTCTGGGGGTGCTGAAACTGAGTGCTGGCTACCTCCTCTCTCCAAACCTCCCTGGGAGGAAAACCGACATTTTTTTTCCACAAGGTTTGGGGCAACGATCTGCTTTTCCTGCTATTAAGCCTTCAGTTGACATCCAGAGTGGTCTTCAAACCAACACTGCTGTGACGACATGGAAACAGTGAGTAGAGGTAATTCTTAATCCCAGCATGAAAACCAAAGAAGTTGTTCTCTACTTGAACTTGCAGGAACGGCGTGTTTTACTGCGTGCAGCTTCAAGGTGCTACCAGGGCATGACTCTGGAAATGAAATATTTGCGCTCGGTTGATTATAAATGAACAGCTTGAAGCTTTAACACAACAACAAGCTTCATCTTCATTTTTGTTAAGCTGATCATACAAGTGTTGATTTCTTATTTTTGTAAAATGGATTAGAAAAGCTGTAATCCACCAATTACATGAGCCTGTTTTTAACGTTCTAGTGGATGGGAGAAAATGTCCTCCCGAAAGCTGGGATTGTGTTTTTTTTCCTAAAGCAGCAGAAACAGATGTTAATGAGAATTTGCTTTATCTGAAATTGGAAAAATGGTAATTAATGTCTGGAACAAAAGTTGAAAATCATCCACTATACTAGTTTATTTTCTTAAAACAGTAAGTTTGAATCATGAAAATCACCAAAATGTTGAGAGAAACTTGCAGCAGAGTTTGCTTCATGTGAACCAGAGCAGGTTGATCCATTTAATATTTGCTGAGTCACTACCGGCGCCGGTGGTGTCAGCGGGGTGCACACAACTGCAGCTAACAGGATTGATTTTGTATTTTTAATTGGGTGACAAGCACATACTCTGCTGCAACTGTCACACACTGCGTCTGTACTGGATGATTTTTTTGTTTTTATTATCATTTGTATAATATTCTGAAAACTGAGGGGTCTCTGCTTGTCGGTGTGATCCTCAGATTAGCTACACATTTGTTTGGAGAGAAGTTCTGCAGCCTTGACATCACCAGGTTTTAATAGTTTCATTTTTTAATCTCTCTGACGGTTGGCTCAAATGTTTGTTCAAGCACAAACTCCAGTTTTCGGATATTATAAATATATGTACGCAAATTTTTGACATGGGCCTTAAAGTCTGGGGTAAACATAAACAGACTGGGCTTACATATATTACACACACTCAGCGTACCGCCTACTATTCAGTCACATTATTGGACTTGGATAATAATTTTGTTTCGTGTGTCCCTTTTTGACATCATATTTGCAAATTATGGATACAAATTTGGACCTTGATTGGGAACGGTGGACTAATAGGATTAATAACAGTGAAAATGGTTCTTTCAAAAATCAAAATGGGAGAAAAAAGTCTCAATTTGTCTTGAGACTTTTGGGGAAAAAACAATGGAATAGAGACAAGGAATAATAGCTTAATCTGTAACTGCGGTAAGGTGGAATTTCTTGGTGAAATCTGTGATTCTCTACTGCTACTGCTATAAATACAGGGAAAATACAGTCCGGCTTCACAAAGGTGCTTCGGTTTGACCCTCAACAATACATGGTCATGTCTTCTTCTACATCTTAACTCTCTAAAAAGGTAAAGACACAGTGGTGATGGGTTGAGGCCGGAACCCGCGGGGTATTCCTGCCTGTCTCACCTCCTCCTCCAGGTGAGTGGGGACAACATAATCTACTCTCCAGTCTCCATCTTTTGCTTGAGGTTAAGAGGGTTGGTTCGACTCAGCAGGGAACCAGCAGTCATTCACAGTTTGAACCAGCAGCAAGCAATATGTTCCCTAGCGCAGATTACATTTAACCGACACCTTTGGTAACCCTCTGATGGAACAATACCTTACATCGACTCACATCAAACAAACACAGATCTGTTAGTTAAGATGGCTTTTGTTCTTCTCGTCTGGAGCAAAAATCCCACAATCCCTCTAATTCCAAAGGCTGTACTTCAAAGGTTCAGCTACTATTAACAAACTGAGACGGAGAGCGTCTTCTGGGGGCTTAAACTTTCTCAATACAGCAAATGTCAGCATGACACATTAATGAGTTTGAGCCTGAGAGGCAGAAAAGCACCTTTGCATGAATCATAATTGATTGCAAGTTTTAACTGCTCGAAGCTCCCTATTTTCAAACATTGTGTGTGTTACGTCAGAAACACACACAATGTTACTAACACGGCGTCTTTCAGCCACATCATTGGCCTGTCAGTGGATGGGATCCATTAGGTAGCAGGAACAATTTTCCCTGAGGTTGATGTAGGAAGCAGGAAAAATGAGTCTGAGTGACTCTGAAAAGGATCCGATTGTGATGGCTAGACGACTGAGAACTCCAGAACCGCAGGTCTTGTTGGATGTTCCTGGTCTGCAGTAGTTAGAACCTACTAAAGTGGTCTAAGGAAGGACAACTAGTGAACTGTCGACAGGGTTGTAGTTGTCCAATGATCAATGATCCTGGTGGGTGAAGGCTATGTAATGGGAAGAAAACAAGAGGGGTGAGGCAGTGTTAGGCTTTGGACCATGTTCTGTTGGGAATCCTTGGATTCTTCCATTCATGTGGAAGTTCTTTTGATACGTACCACCTACCCAAACCTGGCTGTAGACCAAGTACACCCGGTCACCCCTTTCCCTCATGAAAAAGGCAATGGCCTTTTCTAGCAGGATAATGGTGGAAGAGGCCACTGTTCCAGCATTATTTCTGACACCCTGCAGAAATGGTTCAGGAATGGGTTGAAGAACACAACACAAGGCCAAGTCCACATCTTGAACTGGTACAGCCAGCTCAAGGTGTTGACTTGGCCGCCAGATTCCCGAGATCTCAATCCAGACCAGCATCTTTGGAAAATGCTGGACCAAGAAGTCTGATCCATGGAGACCCCACATCACAACTCCAAGGTCTTAAAGGATCTGCTGCTAACGTCTTGCTACCAGATACCACAGCACCTTCAGAGATCTGCTGGAGCCCGTGTCTCGATGGGTAATATGTGTTGAGGTGAACGGGAAAGGAAGATTTTAATCCTCGAGCTCTGGTCTAAACTAAGCTGCTGGAGTAGAAATAAACATTTAGAAGTTTACAGAGCCAACTTCTGCTGAGTCGCAGTTGGCCACTTTGAAGCCCCAATTATAATCCATGTCAGGTTTATTTGGAAAATCCAACTAGTTATTAGGAGGCTGCTGGAGACAAATCACCCAGAAAAACAATTTCATTATGTCAGTGAATCAAATAAGAGACTTTGTTTGAAAAAAAAAACAATTTTTTTCCTGTTGACAGCAGTCTCTAAATGGTTCCAAATGAATAGCGAACATCTCTAAGATTTTTTGGAAACTTTAGCTGTTATGACCTGCTGCTAATGTGATGCACAGACGACTGCTTCCTGAGTTAAATCCTCGCTGCTTTAACGTATAATTCTTATCATGCAAAGCACACCTCAGGCTACCGTCTATAACCAGATGGTAAAAGAATCCCTTTTATCCCGCTTAAGCTTAGAGATAAGAAAATCTACACGCCAAGGTAAGTGTTTAAGAAATTTATTCAAAGCCACGTTTATAAATGAGTTTCCCGGGCTCTGAACGGAGAGCTAAGAGCTAGTTCTGTTCCCAGAGATAAACTACAAGTCTACTTTTGGGGTTAATAAACACTTTGACAGTTTGAGCAGATAAACACACAAAAACAACTCACTCTAAGTAAAGTGAAATCCATGGATCGCCGTCCACCTGAGCTGTTTCCAAGTATCGTCAGCCTCTGATAAGGAGCTATGTTTCCCCTTCTGTTTAGTGGATTTCTCGAAAAGTTCAAAATGAATTTTTTTCATAAATCTTGTGGAGAGATAACGATGGTCAAACCATCATCCATGTGATTTTGGTGGTGGTCTGGATTATAATCTGGATCCAGAATCTTTGTAAAGATGATTCTTTACCGTTGTTTGATCTTACTGAAAAAGTAATTGGTTTTAGAATTCTAGTACCAAATAGTTCAATTAATATTGATATTTTTTATAATAAAATATATTTTCTTGGAATCCATGTGATGATACAATGCCACTGCACAAAATGTCATATTATGATTCATCAAAATCTTCCCCACACTAACCTGTTTGGTGAAATTTAACAAAATAACAGTCAGGGAATTACGTCAGTCTGAAGGGTTATAATAGCGGTTGATGTATATTCGTGTTTGATATTTATTGATAGAAAGTTGTGCCGTCTGAACCTTCATGTTGATAGTATTTTACTTTCCAAGAAACTCCAACCATGTGACCTTACAAATCCAATCTAAGTTCACGCATTTGATGTTAGCGCTAACTGTGTTTCTTTATTTAGTTTCTCCTATGCTTCCGTCTTTGTTTTATCCAGTTCTCCAACCACCGCGACCCTGAGCAGGCTAATTGTTACTAATGAATGAATTGATCTATCAATCTGGCAGGCAGACAAATATATACACACACAAAAGCAGGTTTTTGGTTGAGAAACAAATGTGAAAAATGATCTACACATCCTTTGTTTTAAGTTAACTTTCCACTGTAAGATCTTCCTGCAAATCTGGAACAGTTAAAAAATTACTTTGCAGCGTTTGGATGTGCGTCAAAGCAGCTGTTTTCTTCCCATATGGACTAAACCACTGAAGCAAAGTGCGTGAGGGGGACACAATCGTATGTCGTTGGACACACACACACCACACTCTGTACTCTGTGGAAGGGGGGCCAGCTTCATCAATATGTTGGGCAACAGATGTGTTTTTTTATTGCATTAGAAGATGAAACTTTTCTAACATTAAGTTAAATGTAACCATCTACAATAAGGTGCACTCCACCTTTGAGCTCAGCGTATCAATGAAGATGGACTTCACTTACAAAAGACTGAGAATCTTGGTTATCTGATTGGGTTTAGGACATCTTAAAATTGAGTTGTATAGTAGACATTTCTCGAATTGTAATTTTTTTTGTTTCCTGTGCTACACAAGTTGAGGTGGTATCCCGGCCACCCGGGGTCAGGTTCTCCACCAGTCCGTCTCAAGTACTCTGTCAGGAACGTGGACCGTGAAAGATGTTCGACATTAGCTAATCTTACGCTTGTGGATGTCTACAATGGTTCTGAGTGTCTAATCAGTTGTCTGAACTGGGTATAGGGGTCTAGACCGAAGAAACCTTCCAGTATCTGATTCCACTGAAGTTTGCCTCAAGAAGGCTGAAGCTCAGAGTCTCATAGTTTGATCTGATGAACGGAAATCTTCAAAATAATCAGATGATTTTTAAGACAGTAGACTGAAATACAGTGGTAGCCCCTTTAATGTACATAAGGGTCCACATTACCTTCGAGGGTCATGTTCTTGACAAACACTTATTTTGACAGGTTTCATACCACATATCAGGTACATAGACAAGCTACATGATGGATTCCCCGATAAAGATGAATAAATACAGATAGGAGATGCCATCTTATCTTTGTCTTGCTGCTGGCGTGTATGACCCTTGCAGCTAAGCTTCCTGAGTCTGATACAAACTTATCGGATTCTCAGCCTTTCTAGTCAAAAACATTTGCATATATTCATCTCTTTAAAAGTCAGAATTATAAAATATAATCATTATAGTCATTTATTTTTTAACTTAGACGATTCAAAGGTTTTGGGAAACTGGTGAAGGATAATGGAATTAAATTCCAAGGCATAACTATACCCATGCAGTTCTTTCTACCTCCTACTCATCTGGACAATGGGGCGGCTTCTACTAAGAGATATGTCTTGACCTACTGAGCGAAGAAATACATCTTAACTTGAGAACAATTGCAACCAACAAATCATCCGACTAATCTGGAACAATCACCTATCTTCTAAAAAATAAGAAGAATCTTTCCTGCAGGTCATGGGCAGTGTTTATGGATCATCCATCCGACTTCGACTATGTGTCCTGCATAGAAATGGGACAATCACGTCAAGTCTAGTTCTGATGCTGACCGCTCTGTTGGGTGCTATAGCAGGGTACAAGAGGTTGGCATAGGAAATTTGTCGTTCTGTAGATACTCGACCCCATGCATTTGAATGTTCTTGTTTGATTACTCTTTTGTGTAGACTCCAAGAAGAATAAAGGGGATCATTAATAAATGGGGTTGGAACCCAGCCATTAAGGGGTCACAAATAAGTCCACTTCAAGTGCAAATCCCAAGCCCAGATGAATGGACAAGGTTGTATGAGGAAGGGCAACCAGCATGAAACCTATGCCAAATCAATATGGGGAACACAAAACGGATTACCAAACTGAATCATTTGGGGCCAGAACTAACGATTAAAGTCCCTGGTGCTGATAGTAAGCCGGGTACCAGTGGGAACTATGGATCGATACAGATGATCTGCTGTGGCAACCCAAAAGGGAATAGCTGAAAGACAAACATTAATTCATTTATTGATTAATAAATAGGCTGGAGGCGTTGTTTGAAGTCTATCCCAGGCAACACTTGACAGGAGGCAGGTTATATCCTGGATAGGTCGCCAGTTCAATACAGGGCCATCATTGGCCATTTGTTTTCCTATAGCTCTTCTATGAGAATGGACAACAAATGCTAACATCACACCGCGCCAAAGAAAAAGTTTTCAATTTGTATCTTGAGTCTGTGGAGAGTTAGTGTTAGGATTAAGCGGAGCAAATACTATACAATTGTAGATATGTTTTTGTTCGCACTGGCCTCATAGGTAGCTACAGCAGCTTGGACAGTGGGGCTTGTCCATTTTGCTGAGAGAATTGGATTTAAGCTAGCTACTTTTTACTGTATAGATGTTGACATGGTAACTAGCACCCCTCTGAAAGCTAAGAACCTTTTCTTTTTCTTCCATTGCAGTTGCTACAAGCCTCAAACTGCACTTCCTACTTCACAACTATCTGTTATGTTCAATCCACATAATGGGTTCTATCATTATGGCAACTCAGACACTCTATTTGCCACTTTGCCCAGGCACAGCAAGGTTATCTCTCGGAATCGACTCAAGGCTCTGTATTACCTGTGAGAAAGCTTGACAACAGATGATCAAAGTTTCTAAAATGTCAAAAACTCACCAGAACGTTTGACGCCCATCACAGGTTTGATGTTGATGTCAAGGTTCTCCCTCTTCAGGTTTGTTGGGGGGTTGAACGGTGTCTCAGCTGACAGTGGGCCGCAAGTCGGGGTACCAGCCAGGAAGGTTGACTGTTTGTCTTTAGTATTTCTGGATGTTGACATTCAAACGTGAACTTTTGGCTAGTGTAAATCTACCAAACTCTATTTTTCATCCCTATTATCGGATATTTACAGAAAACTAGAGATAAGTAAGGGCTTACGGGCCTGTGATTTATTTGAGCATCAAACATACATCAGGTATGCCACTAAAAACCTGCTTGATGTATCGATTCCCCTGAGACTGACATTTGGTTTGGGAACAGCTGATAGTGATTCAGAGAAAATGTACTCAGGAGTGGAGGTGTTTAAGCAGTGTAGATAGTCTGCGTGGTATTTGGGTCAATGAATCGATGCCAGAAGCTAAACACTTTCCCTCCCTGCCTGATAAAATTGTGCTGGAGGGTTGGAGTCAGGTGGAGGCTGAAAAAACATCTGAGGTGGTGTTTTCGTCTCCGGGAGCTGGTGTTTATTGATGTCTCCATCAGTTATCTTGGCAGAGCAGGTCAAAGTCAGCCTGAGGAGTAACACTCTGCTGTGTTGTAGCAGCGTTGAAGATGTACTCACCATAAAGACGTATCTGTCTTCCTGGCGGCTGCAACTGTAAAAGCTCAACAACCCACGTCACCAGAGGCTTGAGAGGCTTCACACCCCTTCAAACAAGCAGCACTTCTGTAGGACACAGATTCATACAGTTGGTGAATTAGTTAGAGGTATCTTTAAAAAAAGAGGGAAATGTCCTGCTCCATGCACTCCTCATCAACAAATAAGCAAAGTAAAACACTCCATGGTGAGATGAAAAGCCTGTTGGAACAGAGAGGGGGTGGTGAGAAAGTTCTCAAGAAAGAATAAAAGAGCTGGAGTTAAAACTCGGTTCATAGATGTGAAGTTCTTTGATTGTCAGATTATTTCAAAGTCGTCAAAAGAAGCCCCCCTGATGCTGCACATGAAGAAGGGTTTTCATAGTCTTTTATATGTTTGGGTGATAGCAGTGTTTCGCTACACGACAGCTATTCACCCTCTTGAAGCCATTTTGGCTAAAAACCCCAGCCCTGATCCTTTATAAAAAAAAAACTTAAAATAATATTCTACATGCATTACTCGTTCATCATATTAAAATAAAAGCTAACCCAGTCTGTGGTGCTGGAGAAGAAACTTACTTAGAACTTTTCAAATTGCTAAAGTGCAGCGATGGTGAGAGTGAAGAATCACGGCATGATCTTAGACCCCAAAGAAGTTTGCAAAATCTCAACTAGCCCAGTCAAAAATCTGTTTAAAACTGCATTTCAACAACATAAACAAGATAGATGTGTAGGAAATTAGTCTTATTTTTTCATTAGAAAAGGGTTAGGTTAGAAAAAGAGTTTGAAGAGGTATCGGGAGATTACATGGGCCATTACATGAGGAGAACTGAACTGGTCCGTAGAAGGACAACAACCAGCAGCTGGACCGGTATCTGCTCCTCAGTGTGAAGAGGAACAACAGGAGCTGCAAGAGGCCTACAAAATGACCGTCATCGGCCTGCTGGTGTGCATGTTTCTGTGAGAAACAGACTCCATTAGGGCGGCATGAGGGCCCAACATCCTGTAGTGAGACCTCTTCTCACAGCCCAGGAACGTGCAGTTCCATTTGCGTTCACCAGAGATCATCAGAATTGTCAGATTCACCATTGGTGCCCCGTTCTTTTCAGAAATGAGTTTAGGTTCACTCTGAGCTCATGTGACAGATGTGAGAGACTCTGGAGATGCTGTGTTGAACGTTATAATGCCTGCAACAGCTTCCAGCAGATCCTCAGAGGGTCTCACAAACCTCCAGGGGCTAGCCAACAGTCCCCTGACTGTAAGATACCAGGATTAAATCCTCAGACTCAAAGTTAGACCTTAGGCTGGTGCAGTGGATCCTGGGTTTCTCCTTGTGTCTCAGAGTGTGTTGGCAGGTCCTGGATGGTGGAGGTATCCATGCCATTGACTTGCCCTCACGTAGGACCAGAATCCAATTGAGAGTTTCTGGGAGGTTATGTAATAGTGGATCAGACACACCAAGTAGCAGCAAAGACTGTCCAGGATCCCACCATTACCCTGATCCAGGTCTGGTAGGAAATCCTCAAGGACACAATCCACAATCTCATCAGGAGCAATCTCATCCACCAATTGCACAGTGGATTTATCAATAAAGATTTTCAACTTAAATATTTCCTTCATTGAGATCTGATTGGTTCCCCTAATTCTTTTGATCAGTGTATTTAACTTTGTCTTAAGAAGATATTCCAGCTAATATCGAGCTGGATTTAACCAGGAACAATAGTTTATATAATATCACAGCAAAGTTACAAGATCCCTATTTTAAGAGTCAGACACAATTTTACCAATTTAAGAATCTTATGAAAGTAGACCAATTAAAGTTTGTTCTTCTATTTTAATTTTGAGCTGCCGCCTCACATTTGACATTATTAAGAGAGCTGGGAGGAGACCCCGGAGTAGTTCCAGATCTCACTGGAGGTTATACTGCTGTGAGAGGGATGTCTGGGACGCCCTTCTAAACCTGCCGCCACCCCGACCTGACCCTGAATAAGTGAAAGAAAAAGGAAGGGTGCACTGATGAAGGCATGCATGAATACACTCAGTATGATCGTCAATCAAAGACTGTAAAAAAGATTTAAAGTAGACAAAAATGTCAAAATTCAGTAACGTGTGTTTATTTCAAGCAATGAAAACTTTTTTAGTCTAGGTAGATTTCATGAGATGTAGTGTTTCATTCTCTTGATTTAGTCTCTTGAGTCGTTCAACGACAATATTCAATTTCTGGGACAGATTGAGGCCATGATAAAACTTGATCTCTCTGATGGTGTCAAAAACTATGACATGTACATCCATCACTGCAGGACTTGGAGGACAGACTTAAATAAGAACAGAAAAACACCCACTGGCAGTACTCAGGGTCGATTCCAGGATCAGACCTTTATATTGATGGTATGTAATTGGCCGTATTATTATTGGATTTGAACACAGGGTGTGTTTGCCTCATCTGCAGGTAACACAACTTCAACCTGCAGATGTATAGATGTCATTCCGCATCAATCAGCTCTTTCAATTCTGTATCTGGTTGGATCATCGGGAAACAAGTCAGGTTGTCATCCAGCAAATCTTACGCTACAGAGATGAAAGAAAACTGAAAGGACTATTCTTGTTCATCCACCCTGCAGTAAATCTCAGAAACCCACCTGCAGCTCTAATTGAGCCCAGATTCAGCAGGAGTTTGGCAGGTGTGTCCCTACAGTGCAGAGAAATCATTCTGGTTCTGGTGTTTGCTGTGCTGTGGAGATTACCAATGTGGTTTTGAAGCTGTTGTGGCATTTTCATTAAGACGAGTGATTCCCTGGAGCTTCTCCCCGTGGGGCAGCTTGCATGTTTTAATTTAAACTCCATCTTTTTGTTCAATCCACTAAACTGCTATGGTTGCAGAGTCAGGTAAAATATGATCAAAATCAGAAAGCAGTGGCTTAGATAGACGATTGGTTCATTGAGGGATAGATAGGGTGTGGGGTGGTAGAGTGGTTCAGAGAACTTATTACCCTGGTGCGGATGCTTCTCTACCTCCTCCCTCATTCTAAAAGAGAGGACAGCCTGTAGGAGATGATCCTCATTGAGCACCAGACTGGTTATTGACCTCCAGCAGGGTTAGGATGGGTTAAATAGAAGTCCAAAAACTTTACCGGGGGAAACATTATCTGCCACCTTTCAAAAGTAAAAAAGGTTGTAAGAGACCCAGGCACACACCAGCCACCACATGAGCTGTTGCCTTCTGTAGATTTGACTTTGTGATGACACCGAAATATATGTTTTTGCATGGCAAGATAACATAACAGTCACCGCAATGTGAATTCACATCACAATTGTATCAATTGAATGATGTTCAGATTATGTACAAGTAATTTTGCATTATGCAAATGGGGACACTTGAAAAAGTTTAACCTGAATGAGTAAAATGTGTGCAACACCAATGGTGCTAGTTAAAATCTTTGAGTGAGGAAGATGCATGAGTTGTGCTAGTTGGAAACAAACAACACCAAGTTACAGTTGGAACGTTGGACAAAAAGTTGCGGGACACAAATAACATCAGTTGAAATGTGTGAGAAATGTGGGCGACGTGACGTCATCTTCTACACTGTTGTGCGCCGCTACAGGAGAGAGAGGAGGACGCTGAGGAAACTATACTCAGTACACTGGACACTGTTTCTCAAATCTGAGTACTTTAAGCCGCCGACTGAGACCACCAAGGTTCTAAGAAGGTCCAAAGGCCATGTGTCAGTAAACTCCTGTCACTGTTATTGATATAAATACCATGTGGAATCTTATCGTGTATTAGTATCATGGAAAACATGACTCTGTTATAGTATAGAAGATTGTCTACTTTCTTGGCCGTGTTATCTCTATGTTGTAACCTGTGGCTCAGAAATGTAATAATATAATCGTATCTTTCTGTTCTGTTCCACCATAGTCTGCGACACCCAGGTGGCAATGATACTACTGATCTCCTCGCTCGGGAGTGATCCAATATCCTCTTTAGAAGCCTCCTGTTAAGCAGGTTACTGTGAAAATTAGTCATGAAATTTAAAAAAGACTTAAATCTTTGGTAATATATATGGTAAAAACGCATTTTGGAGTTATGTGTCTCAGACCTGTGGGTCTGTGCCGAGGAGACACAGACCCAGTCTGACCCTCGGCACAGACCCAGAACTCCGGCATAGGACTGGAACTCCCTGGTATATCTTATTTGGTCAGGGAATGCCTCTGGACCCATGAATAGGAGAGTGCTGCTTGGGAGAGCGACGTCTGGACTGCTCTTTTTAATTATTGGCCTGCTGCAACTCCCAAGCAACCCCTGGATTAAAGGAAGACATTGATTGATGGATCTTCTAAATGTGAGGCAACAGTACCAACCATTACACCCCCCTGCTCTTGGCTTACATAAATATATAGTTTAAGTTGCTCTTAATAAAAAAACTACAATTCATGCTCTGCGGACAATAAGCACAAATAATAGTCTATTCAAATACAATTAAGCTTTATTTCTTAATTTGAAGTTAGATCTAAATCTTAAATGTGAATTTGATTGCATCTTTAGTTTTTCTTTATTTCTAATCCTGCATTCATTGTCTGGTCTGGAATCCATACATCTGCTCCGTCTTCCTGTTCCCATTTTTATTTCTGGGGCATGCAGCAGAATATCGGCTGTCAGAACTTCTTCTGACGAGGTGAACTGCGGACGCCCCGGCTGTTTGAAGGTGGCTCAGTCGCGAACACACTGACAGTTGAGTCAATTTTGACTTTTGGCAAATGTTGTGGAAACTCCATCTATTCAAGGGTCGAGGTGAGCCACATCCCAGCAGAAGAAGAGCAGACGTGTTTTATTTCTGTTGGGCTCTGGTTTAAAAGAGTCAAGAAGCATCAGCAGGATTAAAGTAGCACTGCATGACTGACCGAAATATAAGCATAGCTACTGTCGACAGATCTGATGTATGTGGTCTGTCAGCGTTTTCTGGTGGCAGAGTTCACCGAGATGGTGTCACCATGTGATTAATGCCCTGTGATGAGTTATGGAGTGGAGGGATTAGTTAAAGTTTACAGACGAGATCGAAAGATATTGAAATATTTAGCTGATAATACATCCTGGTTTCAACAAATAGTTTAAGAATAACTATAACTGCTATTATGTCATTTTGAGAGTTATAAAGTGAATTTTACAGTTCAGTATGGATGAGTCAGGTAGAAACAACCCCCCCTCAACAATTACGTCCCCAGGATGTCCTGTCAGATCTAACCATACCAAATGTTTTTCCTATCAAAGTCCAACAATATCTTCTGTACTCGTCAATAAAGCTGGGAATACTTGCATTGTACTAAGTCAGTTTGCACCAATACAACTACAAGACACGGTGTATCCTTTCCATAGCACCTCTCTACTTATGCCATTTATTTGTAGGTGAAGGTAATTTCCTGTGTAGTTTTCATCTCTTTGTTGCTTTGTTTGCAGGATCCCTCGAAAACAACCACAACTAACTAACCACTGCCACTATGTTTTCATGCAACTTGCAAGGGTTGCGTGTATCGCATGGAAGTTACCATTACATTTTGAGGGTTGGACCAGTGATGACTTCAAAGACAGAGAGAGAGGAGGTTTCAAACTGAAGGGGCTAATTAGACAGAAACAATCTGCGTCTATTACAGGTATTTGTGTAGGGAAATTAGAAAATTGCCAACTGGAAAAAACATTAACTAGAAAAGATAATTTAATTAAAGATACAAAGAGCCTTAACATGTCATATTTTCTTATCATATATCATAAAATAATTAGTACGAGAGTCGAGTAATTTGACACACTAATCCTTTTTATTATGATTTATGTTCTTTAGAGCGTAAAAGGCTTCAGACAACTTATTACTGGATAATTAAAAGACTATAGCTACAAACCAAAATGGATGATGGTTAAAAGTCAATATTGGTTGCATAAATCAGCCGCCTTGAAGAGTTAATGCATCTCAGGTGGACGCTGATGAGAATTTACCGTCCCTGGATTAGACTTGTATTCACTGTTGCCTGGTGATGTCTCCTCTGTCTCTCATTCCGTTTGGTCCGATCGGCCCATCAGTCACACCTGACTCATTCGTTCACACATCCGTTTTCTCCCCCTCTGGTCATCCACAGAGAATGACTGACAGTGACTGACCTGACACAGTTTATAAACTCTTATGCTAAATGTGACGCAATTCTCTCCACGTGCCACGATTACAAACCAAATCAATGCAAAGATGCAAGCAGTGGCGAAAAGATGCAAATTTGCACTAGGCGATGCGATCTAAAACATATAGAACGATCCAAATTTGCTAATAGAGTGGGTAGAACAAGCCAAATAGAGCAATGAAAGTAGAATGAGTAGCATGACAAGAATAGAGCAATAAAGGGAAAGAGCGACAAAAAAGAGCAAGTAGAACAATGAAAATAGAGAAATGTATTACGAGCAAGTAGATTGACATTAAAAGAGCAATAGAGTCATAAAGCGACACCAATAGATCAATAAAATATACTGCGACTACGACCCCGCAAAAGGATGCGTAGAATGACAAAATAGAGCGACAAGAGCAAGTAGAAAAACACAAATATAGTGAGTAAACTTGTGTTGCATTCAGTGTGACAACAGCAATTTAACCTTTAACATTCACCAAAAACATGTAATGGTTTACCTCAAGAGGACTTGTCCCCACACTGTGACTTAAAAAACAATGTCCTCATCAGTCAGTCACACACATTGATGTTTCCATGTCTTTAGAGGACAGCGATTTACATTCACCATAACATATGATGATTTACTTTATGGGGGCCGGTCCCCACAATGTGGTTATTACGATATTATATTATATTGTGAACAAATTGGATGAATTTCCATGAAACCCGTTGAGACAATGGGTTGTGGGTCAGATTATAATCCAATTAATCTTTGATGTAAATCCATTTAAAGAGTAGGCTTCCAGGATTTATGTCACCTGATATTTGTAGTATTTTGCACCCAAACTCAAAGCTTGTCGGTGCGGGTGGTTGGCTCATAGAGTGATGACTGTATGGAGCTTTTCACGTTGAGCCTGCCCACAACCCACGGTCAAAAGCCTGGCCACCAGACGCTCCTCTCACAGGTCGTACTCCAGAAGGTGGCCCAGGCCTCCCTACATTGGACAAGGTGATAACATTTCCTTTAGGAGGTAAGTTCTCTACAACTTGAGCCTTTTTTATTCCTTGAATATACTTTCTGGCAAAACTGATTATTTATAAATCCCCCTGTGGAGATTGTTTGCCTTCTGAAAAAAGCTGATTGATGCCACAAATTGAATACATTTAACAGATTTAATTTTCAGAAAAATCCCCAAACAGGAAGATTAAAAGTTTTGGCCGAAAAGTCAAGAGTCAATAATAAAATAGTCGCCTCTGGGTGTCAGACTGACTGGCTCCAGATAACTTTCTTCACATCATCGAGGGTGTCACAGCTTTCTATGGCAGCAAGCCTTAAGGTGTCCATTTCATTCAAAATGTCTGTCTGACCCCCTGATTGGCGTTCATATTCTCTCCTGCTGCTCCACTAATGATAGCTGTCAAATAGACAGGATCAAACCTCTGACTGTCAATAACATGAGAGCTGGCTGCTGATTGCTGGAACTCTGAGTACCCATTGAGAAGAATATAAGAAAATGAAAACTTTCATTAGCATGCCGTCACACTTGGCTTCACCCCGGACTGAATTCAATGAAATGTCTCACATACATTGTAGGAGCTGTAAATGTGTCAATCTCATAAATCATCCCTCAGAACATGACAGGCGAGCTGTGCCCTCTGGGCCTGAAATCCTCCCTCTGCAAATGGATACTGGACTTTTTCCCTGGCAGTCAGGCTGTATCAGAAGCAGCATCTCTGACACGCTGGAGCCACCCAGGGGCCACATGCTCAGTCACTCATCTTGCTGATCGCACAGCTCAGATGACACTGATGAGGCGAGGTGGTTTACTGACTGGTGCAGAGCCAACAACCTATCTCTGACCATGGACAAAACAAAAGACCTCGTCTGGTTCCTGTGATGAAGATGAAGATAGTTGAGGTCAGAGCTTTACCCTGGTGCGGGTGAAATGAAGTCCAGTGGTAGCGTCATCACGTCATCATAGCACAAAAGTTCTATAAACAACAGACGTGGTACTCTCTCAATAATGCTTCTTAAACATGGTCTGCTACGATAACCCTTTCCGAAGCCCCCCGATATCACAGAACCTCGTTTCTTTCCTAGCTTACTATTGTTTTGTTTAAGGCATCTGTTTTCGGGGCTGGTTCTAGCTAAAAACATGTTCAAAGTGGCCTGGAACGGGCCGAGGAACCATCTTGGGGGGATGAAAGCGCTGAGATGTGGTGGTGGGACGTGAAAAGATCAGTTCAGATTCACAAACCCTCCAATTATATTTGGTTGCGGTTGTTTCAGCTAATGTTGGAACGACTAGTAATTACGTTCATGATATGAAAGTCCATCATGTATCTAATAATCGGGCCATTATCTCAGTGGAGACCTGCACAAGTATCTGACAGAGTTCATTGGTTTGGCGGTTTTCTGTGGAAAAGTGATTCTAGAACCTAAATCAGTGGCCGATCCATCTAATCAGAAGGAAAAATGCCAACGTTAGCGGATGAATGAGTTTTAATAAAGGACCAATAATATCCACAGCATGTGGCCCTAATAAGCGGCCATCACAGTGGGGGAACACGTCGCTTCCTGCTGAGGCTTATAAATCTTCTCTCACAATTAAGCTTTCATTTTTACTCCTCTGTCAGCCTCAGCATCAATTAATCCCAAGTTATGATACACCAATTTTCTCACCGTGCGAGGAGGTCGTTATCCAGGTTTAATTCTTTAGTTTTGCCACCTGCTGCCCCCCCCGTCACATCTCTGTGATGTTGCAGTTTCAAGGCCGTTTTCATCTCCAGTACTACAGTTTTTTTCCCATCTGATGAATCCTGCAAACATAAGTAACAACACATTTTGTCCCTCTGTTTACACACACACACACTGTAAGCGCGCAGACAGAGGGCCTCAGCGAACGTCTTCCTGATTAACTATCTGCCACCAAACATGAAATATGCTCCATGTTTTGGTTGTTGGTGGAGCTGTTTGTGTCCTTGATTTATTTCTTACTGCAGAAATGGTTCAGAGCCTCGATGAAAACAATAAAGATGCTTAATCTTCCAGCTTTGACTTCAAACTAGATGGTTATTGATGATTGACGCTAAAAGACTAAAACAGATTGTCGATTAATGTCTGACCATCCATGACAGAGGGAAAGCTTTGATTGGTCAGATTTAGTGTTGTACTATAATACCAGGAGCTTATTGAGCGTGAGAATGGACATTGGAGATAAAGCATCTTCATCAACACGTTCAGATTATTCCCATTTAAACATAGCATTCTATTTCACTAGATGCTACATCCAGGATTTTAGCTTGGAAAAAGTGGAGCTAGTGAACTCATGATGGGAAACACTAATGAACCATTAAATACAACTGTATCACACAGCCGGCCAAAGAATTTATCCTCAACATTGTCACTGACTTCCATATTAACAAGCCTCTCCCACCGGTCATGTCTCTGCGTCCTCATCCCGCTGTCCTCATCGTACGCCGGGTCAGACTGACAGCTGTCAAAGTGGAGGACATGTTTAATGTCCTCCGTCACTCTCATCCCCTATTGATGCCATTAAATGCCATTTTGGCATTTAATAAATGCCAGGATGGAGAAATGCAAAGCCTGTTATAGACGCAGAGGTATAATTTGGCCCTATGGTACGATTTAGTCAAAATTTCCTGCATATGAATTGACTCGAGGAGATCTAACTTATACAGATCATGATTTACTCCAGCAGTTCATATTGTACTCACTAGGGGGAGCGTTCAACAAAAGAAATATATTTCTCGAACATACCGTTGGTTTGAGTCAGTCCAAATTTGATGCATATGAATGGACTGGAGGAGATCTTTCAGGTTAATATCAAATTTGACTTTATTGGCTCATATTTCACTCACTAGACCAGGGGTCTCAAACTCAAACACAGAGGGGGCCAAAATTATCGTCCTGTAAGGCCGGGAACATTTACTTTCCGGTGTTTCTGAGCTCTGAGATGAATTATGACTATTGAGGCGATACTATTTTGCTTGGCCTGCGCTGACAGTCTATAAAACTGCTGAAAGAGAAGAAAAAGATCCCATAATGAGCACATTTGTTTGGTACAAATCTCTGTAACACAATCAAGTCAAAAACTAATTTCTCTCATTCAGAGGGAAGTGGAGCTGCTTATTAAAGCCATGCAGTGACAGTTAAGACTAATAGAGCACAAGCTCTCACATGTGGCTCCTTGAGGCTTAGACGCGAACACAGGGAGTCGGTTTCAAAGCAGTGCAGAAATAAAGTTCAGACAAACTGAACACTAAAATGACACATTTGTGGCTTAGAGGGACGTTATGAATGTTTTCAGATTCTAAAAACAGCTCGGGGAGGGAATCACAGGAGGCCTGATGCGCTGCACTTCAAAGATTCCAGCTGATGCCGCAAATCAGAGCGAAACCCCATCCTCCGGGACAGTCGTCTCTCAGGGACATCCAGGATTAAGCATCGTCAGAGATTTGATTCCTGGGCATATTTACCACTTCTGACTCCATTTTATTGTTATCATTTCAGCGTGACCTTCTTCCTGCAGAGGACGGCTCAGGGAGAATTTTCTGGAGCAAACATAAAGCCTTGAGTGGAATTGGACCAGTTTGCCGGTGGGGCTCATTAATGCTCCCATGTAGACAGGAGTGTGAATTATAGAGCGTAATTACAAGAAACCCTCATACATAACATGATCTGTTAGAAAAGGGGTTCCCACCTGATGTCACTCCTCGATTATTCATTTAGATAGACTATTTCAGAAGCCATTTGACCACTAAATCCAACATAAATGTTCTCCCTCCTACCTGCAGAGTTTTCATATACATCTTGATTTGTTCTGGACTGAGGGGTTTTTGAAGATAACCTCTATAGATATGTAAACCTTCTTGAATATCATTTTATTACAGGAATCTTTGCTTCTGGCTCCTAAATAAAAAAGTCTTCAAAGATAAACCAGTGATCTTTATTTATTACATAATTAGCTGGTAAAGGCATGGTAGAGGCCAGCATTAGCAGTGTGCCATTGGCAGAGTGTGGAACCGAGGGACGTCCCACATTGGGGGTAGCTATTAGCAGGGTGCACGTTCAGGTAGAAGTGGGCTTTTTGCAGAGTGCCAAAAAGAAAAAGTCAGATTTCAGCTCATTCACTTTCACTCAAGCCTCCTATTAAAAATGAATTCTTTTCTATTCAACAAGTGTCCTTTGGATTCATCTACCTTATTTTTCAGTGCCGGACCTGGGCAGGCTGCCCCTTCAGGAACAAGGTTGGTCCCCTTCTTCATATCATGAATAGAGGTTTAAACTTAAAACATTATATAAATGCACCTCTTCACCTCACTCCTTTTTCCTCATCAGGCAGAGGTGTGGATGCTAACCTAGTAGCGGTAATATCTCCCCCTGTCGGATCGTTTCGCACCATTCACAACTGCCAAGGTGAAGGCCTGTGTCACGTAACAGGGTGCGAGACCAAGGTGGAGGCCAGCATTGGCGGTGCTACCAAACATATGCTTCTTAAATATAATTTTTATATAGAATTGGCTTATGGTGCCTGCAGAGCCCCTTCACTGCAAGTTTCCAGCTGCTGTCCTGACCCTGCTGGTCCATTCCCATGACAATCTAAATGCCAAACTTCGTCACACGGTCATATTTACATGTTCTGTATCTTCAGTGCTAGCCAACCTTCAACCTTCTGCCAAGGGATTTAATCCCTTTCCTTCCTGGCCTGGCTCCACAGTATGGTTCTGGAGGTGGTCCACATTTGATATTGGGTGGTTCCAGGCACTGGAGGGATCTCTGGGATCCTTCACAGGATGTCTTTGCTAATCAGCCCTGACTAAACCTCAGTGGGCTGCCCCCGAGTCTCTGCTCGTCCACGCATGGACCTATTAGATATATGTCTTTACTCCTCCTTATGGACTAGGCATCAACCTACATGTTACATCATTAGATTATTTTAATTAGATGTTTATAGGTTGTTTATGATGTTATTTTTCCTGCAGCATGATAAGGGTGTTTTTCTGAAGATGCATCCGTTTCCCTTTGCAAACGCGACCCATGATTAATCACCAGTAGATCCTATTTTTATTTTCCCTTTCGAGCTGATTATGTCATTTTATTGTACAACAGATGAACTGCATGGTGTCCTTGGAGACAACTGATTGGAAGATGAACTCCCAGCGCTGTAAGAAGCAGCGGAGGAAGATGTGGGTAGGATTGTTGTTGGCGCTTGTGGAGCTTTGAAAAAATTAAGAGCAGGGAAAGAGAGTGGCGTTTTGATGCTGACAGCATGAAAAGATTGAGCACCAACTTCTCAATTAACTACGTATCTTAATGAAAATATTGGACTTTTCATCTGCCTGCTGTTCATTTCCCTTCTCCAAATCCCACCCTCCATCATCAGTTTCCTTTCTCCTCCCACTTTCGTTTCCGGCCTAGTTTATCATCTCATTGTAAGTTCCTCTCCTCCCCCTCCTGTTCCCTCTACTCCTCCTCCTCTCATGTCAACCTTTACTTTACCATTTCTCCATATTCCGCCTCTATTTGTCTCCAGGATTTCCTCTTCCTCCTTCTCATTCCTTCCTCTTTCTCTTCCTGAGGACAGTGTAAGGAGAAAGAGGATTAAACAGAAGAAGGATTAGAGGAATAGAGGTGGAAGTGAATGGAGGTAATGTAGAGAAGCCTGGGGATGAGATGAGAGAAGAGAGATGGGGGATGGATGAGAGGAAGAAAACAGAGGAGGAAGAAGGGACGAACACAAAGTGTACTGCAAGATGGGAAGAAACATATAAACAGGAACAATAAGGGAAGACAAAAAGGAAGAAAGAATGTAATGGAAAACAAGGTGAAGAAGGGCTGAAAACAAACAAGTGGGGAAGAAAAGAGGCCAAAATCTGAAGGCCACGTCACTGATACCATCAATCTAAAAGCTCAAAATCAGAGATGTGGCCTCCTTCAGAGAGCAGAGGCGCCAAATTTTGACACTCCTGACTGACCAGACTGCTGTGAAGGCGGTCATGCTGTTAGTCTACCTGTGAAATGTGTGTTCCACTCTCAAACATCCTGCTATCAAACCTTTAAAGAGGGCAGATGATCAGGACTCAGGTTCTTTTTGCTCTTCCATATTGCCAGATTGACACAAATAAAGATGAAATTAACCAAATCCAACACTATCCTTTTTTTCTGTGTATATTTCAGTCCAAACACAAAGAGTGGCTCGGAGGAAATCTCACCCAACGCCTCCACCAACCACTTCGACACGTCAAAAAGAGCAGCCAGACTGGGACCGGCAACCAGAGAGGTTCAATAATCTCAGATTGACGGCAGAACCAGCAGACCTCTCCCCGTCCTCTGGTACAGGTTGAGCTTTGTGTCTGGTTCTGGCGATTGCTTCATGTGTGAGCCCTCACTGGAGGTCACCAAAAGTTCAAAGAAGGGCTTATAAAACACCCGCCAGCAGCCCTTAGGGTAGGATTCAGTGCCAAATACATGAATTCAGCTCCACTCCCTGACTTCAGTGGGTGATATCTTAAAGCAGCTGAAGTACATCGGCAGGAGCTGAGAATTCCAAGTACCGGGCTTTCCAGGGTCAAAAAGCTGCCCCTCCTTTCCTCCCAGAGGACTGTGAGGAGGAGAAAAGATGATGAGGAGGAGGAAGTAAAATAGGAAAAGAAGAATAAAAAGGAAACCATGTAAGAGAGAGAGATGAGGATGAACGAAAGAAAGCATGAGGAGGAGAGGAGGATGGAATATGACAATGAATGAGGAGAGGAGAGGAGAAGAAAAAGATGAAAAAGAAATGGATGAAAGAAGAAGGTGGAAACATTAAGTGGAGTTAAGGGAAGAGAAGAAGGGGAGAAGTAGAACAAAAGAGCAGAAGAAGAGGAAGGAAAACAAACAAGTGAGGGAAAAGTGAAGATGACAGGTGGGAGACGAAAAGAGGATGTGTAGACGGAAGAAAGGTTGAGGG
This sequence comes from Lophius piscatorius, assembly GCA_009660295.1. NCBI lineage: Eukaryota > Metazoa > Chordata > Actinopteri > Lophiiformes > Lophiidae > Lophius > Lophius piscatorius. The sequence goes on from VRLP01001469.1 coordinate 73,710, forward strand.
GGACTTTATTTATTGAACATTAAAGATACCCTCAAGAAGCTAGGGTGTTTTCATGCTCACGATCACACTCACCAAGCGAAGAGAAAGAAAAGAGGGTGAGGAGGAAGAAAAGATGATGAGAACAAGGAAGACAAAATATGATGGAGTGGAGAAGAAGAAAAGAAAAGGAAGGAGAGAAAAATGATGCTGAGAAGAACAGGAATAGAGGAAGTGAAGACAGTGAAGAAAATAGGAGGAGAGGATTTGATGGGGGATGTAAAGAGGAGGAGGAGGAGGAGGAGGAGGAGGGGGAGAAGGAGGAAAGGATAAGAGAATTTGGACAAGAGAGAATAGAAGGAAGTGGAGTGCAGAGGCGGGGTTGAGGCAAAGAGAAGAAGGTGGAGGAGAAGCAAAGATGGGGAAGAGATGAAGGAAGGAAATAGGAGATGAAGGAAATCAAAGAGGAGGCAGAGGGAAAGAGAGAAAGTAGAAAAAATAGATGAAAACAACGAAGGGGAAGGAAGACCGGGAAGAGCAGGAACGAAGAATAGGAGGCAGAGAAATTGAAGGAAGCAGAGAGGAAAACCAAAACCACCTTCTTCCAGTAATCCACATCTTGATTGCGTTATGCATCTTAAGTTGCAGTACGTTTTGACTTTTGGGCCATCGTACAATAGGAGCTTAATCAGTTGTTGAGGGAGCTAAGTAAAAATGAGTATCACCACATAGTTGTGATAGGCAACAATTTAATTGTGCATAATTTGGCCTAATATTAGAATATAGAGACGGACATAAGAGGCCCAAGAATCGAGCCTTGAAGTACTCCACAGATCATGCTGGCTCACTCTGATCTGTCGTTGCCAATTGAAAAAAAGGATGAAATAGACATTTCGAGAAAGACACAAAAGTGATCAGACAGAGTAATATCAGCAGCTGTAACAAATGATGACTACAGACCTTTTGTGATAAATAGGTCTAAAGTATTGCCCCAGTTATGAGCAGGACGGGAGTCACTTTGAGTTAGCCCAAAGTTGTCGGGTAAGTTATTAAAGTCTTTGGAATTGTTATGATTAGGATTGTCAATATGAATGTGGAACACTCCTGATATAGACAGGCAGTCATATTCCAAGGAGATTATGGAGAGCATATTGGCAAATCCATCAAAGAAACTGCCGCAATACTTTGGAGGTCTGTATACAATCATAAGTAGGACACGAGGAGAGCCTTTCAGTGCAGCAGCAAGATAAACATTTAAGATAAAGCCTCCAAATGAAACCTGCTTACACTGAAACCGGTAAGAAATATAAAATAATGGCTTCTCCTCCCCCTTTCTTGTCAATTTTGGGGGCATCATGAAATAAAGGAGAAGGGGTGAAGGGCTGACAGTTTTTGCAGACCTCAAGGATTCTGGGAGTTTGTTCCAGAGATGAGGAGCTTAGAAGCCAAAAGCTGACCTTTAATCTCTCTTGTTTTGGGCCAAAAGTAATAATTTTTGTTTTATTGAGTTGAAGAAAATTCTGGCTGATCAACTCACTGAGATGATCAATGCATGTGTTCAGCATACAAAGAGGACCGCAGTCATGTGGTGATACAGCTACATGTAAAGTTGTGTGTCATCTGCATAGGTGTGATAGACGATGTTGTGGTGTTCCATAATCTGAGCGAAAGGGAGCATGTAGATGTTAAATAGGAGAGGCCCAATCATAGACCCCTCAGGAACTCCACATGGTTTTTATTCCCTCAGATTCATGGTAAATGATTCACAGAAAGTAGTCCCAATCCTGTAAGTATGATTTATCCCGTTTAAGTGCAGTGCCTGAAACACCTACCCACTTTTCCCGTCTATCTATCAAACTGTTGGGTCGATTGTGTTGAACGCAGCACTGACATCCAATAAAACCAAAACAAAGGTTTTTGAAGTATCGCTTCTCAGACGTGTGTCTTCATGAACTTTTACAAGTGCTGAGATGACGTAGCAGACTGTTTGTGTAATCTTTGATATTTTGTCTGGGGAAATGTCACAAAGTTATTGCACGCTTCGGAGGAACAGATGCTGAGGAGGAACAGATGCTGAGGAGGAACAGATGCTGAGGAGGAACGGATGCTGAGGAGGAACAGATGCTGAGGAGGAACGGATGCTGAGGAGGAACAGATGCTGAGGAGGAACGGATGCTGAGGAGGAACAGATGCTGAGGAGGAACAGATGCTGAGGAGTCAGTCCTTCAACCACAGTAAATAAAGTATACACATTATTTTTATGTTTGTTAATACTCTCAGTGAAAAAGGAGTGACTCGCTCTTTTAATTTCTGAGTTGAGATGTGAAGCCTCTCTCTATAGATATGCAGTTTGCAGTGTGGAATTCCTCCGCGGTGCTTTTTTCCTGTGAGAGAGAACTTTGATTTTCATGAGGGCAACAAAATCGATAATGCCCGCAACATTGGAACTGAAACTGTCAATAAATTCATCAACCGAAGCTGAAGGCAGAGCTGGTGTGGATACAAATGCCTGCCTGAACGATCTACAGGTTTTTTCCTTATATAACGCTTCCTGATTAACTCACTTTTAATTCTGTTGGTGTCAGCAAAGAAAATCATTTTAAAGGAGACACATAAATAACCAGAAAGGAGTTCATCAGTTACGATAACTGCAGAACTCTGCAGACCTTTAGAAATAATTGGATCTAGAATAAGTCATAAGTGATTCTGAGTTGAATCTGTTACATCAGGGAGAGTCCAAAGTTGTCCCGAATGTACAATAGTTCTTTAGCACTGCTGTCATTATTATCAGTATGAATATTTTATATTATTAAGATAATGAATATTAAAATCATCGAGTTTAACTACACAGTTCAAATCAACACACACTGCTGACAGTATCTTGGTGAACTCATCAAAAATGTTTGCCCTGTATTTTGGGGGCCTGTGAATAGTTACTGATACTACTGATAAAGGAGAAACTCAACTGAAGAGAAACTTATTCAAACCATTCAAACTTTCCCATATTACAGTTTTTTGCACTGGTTAATGTTATTTAATATTTAATATAAAATGGCTACTCCACATCCTTTCCTCAGTACTCTCTCCTCTCTGATAAAGTGGGAGTTCGGTAAGAAGATTCAATAAGGGCTGTGCCACTGTTGTTTTCATTTTATCAGGTTTTAGTTAAAAACATAAAATCAACATTATTCTTGACAATAAAATCAGTCATTAATAGTGAATACCAGCCAAAGACCTGATGTTCAGTAAAGCTGGACTCAGATTGAGGGTGCTGAAGGCACTGCCTGACACAGTCTGTCAATCCTGAACAACTGGTGACAGATGGGATAAAGTAGTTGTGCACTTAAGAGTCCACTTCATTCCTCCTGATGCTGGTCAAAACAGGAATGCTGGACCTTGAAGCCTCTCCTACCCACTGAGTTGTTTGACCATGCCACCAACTGCCCCGGATCACTGGTGTGTTCGAGGAAGGGTGGGGGGAGCTAAGAGAGGGGACAGCACGCCGATGAGACCCCAAAGAAGGGAGAATCTGGAGGGGCGTGTGATGTGAACAGTGAGTCGCGTGAGGTGGAACGGTCAGCGCTGGACTGAATGTGCCGACTTGAGGGGCAGTAGGTGTGTGTGGGAGTATGAAGATGAGCGAGGCTGTATTGCAGATGGTCGTAAAGTAACCGTGCAGCAGCTTTGTTTGATGGGTGAACAGCAGCTCCATTGTTTGAATCGAGCCAGGTTTCACTAAGGAACATCAAATTCAATTTATGACTAGTAATCAAGTCATGGATTGGGTGAGACTTATTTGATAATGACGATCTTGCATTTAGCAGTGCAGCTTTTATGGTTTTATTGACGGGTTGCAGGGACACAAACAGCTCTGTGGGAACAGCTATCGGGCTTGATGTTTTTACAGAATGTGTTGAGTACATCCTAGTTTGTCTGCTGGGGATCAAGTCAGAAATGGATTGTGGTGACAGTTAGGCCTGTGGACGGAGCTGGAGGGAGGAACAGTCTTGTTGTGAGCTGATACTATGGGCATGGAAGAAGAAAGCTCTGGGGAGGTGTGGCAGGTGAACAGTCAGTCACATGGGGCAGACTGGACCACGTGCTGCATGTTTGCTGCTAGCATGCGACTACCCATTCGATTGGGATGGACTCCATCAACCCTGAAGGGGGAGGAACGATTCCAAAACCGATTCAAATTTTCAATAAAACCGATGTACAGCTGGACTGTAGCCTGTTGTTGAGGCTAGGGATTCTTCTAAAACGTTCTTACCGCGAGTCAGAATAGGCCGTAAACAAAAACGGACTTTCCGCAATTAATTAAAAGTTTAAGTAGGTCGTTAAAATGGCTTTTGATCAGCTCAGACTGTAGACGAGCTGCATCATTGGACCCTACATGAACTATCACATATTTAGTGGAGGCCGGGAGTTTTTGCAATATGTCAGGGACTGTGGAATGTACAGACGGTCACAAGCTGGCACAGAAGGTGTATGTAACGTATAAGATTTCACCTAAAGAGTCTTTTTTAAACATTTTCAACAACGTACCCTTTTTAATTAAGACAGCTTCCCTTCAATTTTTACAAGCCAACCCAGACCCGGGGGAGGAAATGCACAAAGCGGGAAGGCGTGCTTTCTCTCACCCCATGGCCATTTGTCACATACAGAATTGAATGTCCCAATGAGACTGCCCACCAGCATTCCAGAAGCGCTCCAGCATCTCCCTCCAGCGTAGCATCATAAGTCAGGTCATTCTTGTCTGCGCTGATGGCCAGGTTTCAAACGCCGTCACGTTTTCTTGTATTAATTGATAATAAGTAGGAGCCTAAAATTTGACATTGCTAATGACAGAAATTCCCCAGATGTTGCCGTTTCCACTGGTTCTACAGAGGTCTGGGCTCCAACCGCCACAAAGCAACAGGAAAACAACATTTCATCTGAAAGTCAGAACCAAGGACCAGGTTTTTTTTTGCCCTCCTTACCTTAGGGAGGCGGTGAAATGAGTTGGTGGTAGGCTGGTGTTGATTTGACCCGATCAAGCACCGGACAATAAACAAAACTGCTTTTACTATTTGGTGGCCACAACCTTTTTGACCTCTGATTGATATTGTGATGTCCCGTTCCCATGACAGCAGCAGGGCTCTACAAAAGTTGGGCATTAAAGAGTCACTGGTACTGAAAGAGTGCACCATCTTGCAAATTTGGTGGTTCCGACTCGCTTCTGGGATGTTGTACTTTGGATTGAAATCAGCCTGAAAACAGAATCCACAATAGGCTCTGGTGTTCGGTTGCTTTTGGTTGTTGTAGAAGAGTTCTGATGCTTTAATTAAAGTTTCATCTGCGACCAGAAAACAGATGAATAGAGACTTTCTCTCCTCATGGGTATACTCTGTTCTGTATGACTCAGAGTTCTAATCCCTGTTCACCACCGCTCAGCTATCCTCCCGTCAGCAACATCCGCTCCACAGCTCAGCCGTCGTCAGGTCGACTGTGTGTGTGTGTGCGTGTGCGTGTGTGTGTGTGTGTTTGACAGGTGCTGTTTTTGCTGCACTTCAGTTTGAGGACATCAAAGTCAGCTTCCTTTGCTTTCAACTCGCTCGCTCAAACTGTTTTTTGGATATATATTTTGAAAGTCAGGATGTTTAGAGGTAGATTTAGGGGAAGGGTTTGTGCCCGGTGTTTGGATGTCATGGTAACAGTTCGTAGTCCTATAGTTGTGAGGACTGTAACATTCATGTGGCCTTTATGAAACACTTCCTCTGTGACAAAATAGGGTTATCATCCTTATCCAGTCGGGTCCGCGTCCAAATCATGTGAACATGAGATCTAACTCTGATCTAATGTACTTTAAAAATAGAAACTTCATCAAGATCTCAGAAAAATAGTTTCACTATATGAACATGGACTGTTTCACTGAACGAAACTAAACTATTTCACTATATGAACATGGACTGTTTCACTATATGAACATGGACTGTTTCACTGAATGAACCTGGACTGTTTCACTTCTAACCAATAGTAAATTATTCACTTTCTTTGAATAATCATCATTTGATTTCATTCAATATATGAATGTTGTTAAATTGTTGGATGAATTTCAGCATTTCAAACAGTCAATTTAATTTCCTGGTTTAAATTCTTCCACTGATTATGAATTCTTCATTCTGGCGGGGAAAGTTCATTGTCATCTAAATGTTAATATCAGCATCTAATATTTAGCATTTAACATCATTAATTGTTCCATCTGGTGTCTCAGGGTGTGACCACAATGAGGAGAACGTGGGCATTGTTAATAATGCAGTATTAATTAGAGTAAAAGAGAATAAAAAGGCTGTAAAGGCAGTTTTTCATGTTTTCTTCCTCCTTCAGATAATTGGAGCCTTAAATTCAACAGAAAACCCCAACCATGAAGTAGGTCAGGAAAATGGCTACCTCTTATCTGATCTTAACATCTATTCGGGCTCCAGGACACCAAAGGATCTTCCGCAACAAAGTCTTTCTCCTCAAAAAGAAATAGTAAGGTCAGCAATATGTCTCCTCGATCACTGGGGTTAACAGAATCACGGAGCGAACATCCTTTTCTCCTCCTCCCTCTCTCTGCTTCTGTCCAGAGATGAGTGGTTTACAGGAAGGATGAAGGAAATCTGACAATTTCAAAAATATTCTGTACAAAGCCTGATTGTTAATCCTGAAGATGTTGGCACAGAAAATACAAACGTCACTGAGATGATGAGCCAAACCGCTGAAGGAGTTTTTTTCATTTTCTAAATCACATATTTTAGTTTTTTTTATTAACTTTGCTCTCTTATGGATGTTGGAGAGATCCAAGATCCTGTCTTTTTCTTTCTTTTTTCTGAGGTGCCAAACATACATAATCATAGCAGCGATGCTGCGTTTAGGTCGGTGGGAAAGACGCTTACAATGACAAGAACTTCTGATGCTGCGGAGTGAGAATCAGAATCAGAAATGCTTTCATGGTCTCGGGGGGAAGTTGTTTTGCTACAGGCTCTCCTCTAAAACTATTGTGTACAAGAAAAAGAATAAATGATTTATAATAATATAAGAATAATACTAGGGTGAAGTGCAAACAGGCGTACGTGAAGAATCTAACAGTATCCTCATATATGAAGAGTGTTGCATTGACCTGTAAATCTTACATAATGGTAAATAGTTAAAGTCCAAAAACCAGTTAATTATCTCCAGATGAATGAGTGAGTGTTTTTCTATCAGAGGGAGGAGTTGCACAGTTTGTTGTCCACAGGCAGAAAACCCCATCTGTGGCGTTCTGTTGTTTATTTTGGAGGCCTGTAACTAATGACCATCACGTTTATATTGATTTATCTATTTAATTGCTTGCTAAACCCGCTGGTTTTAATTATGCAGCAGTTCAGTTACTACTTTTAAAATGAAGGGGAAAAAAGGCTTTAAAAATAAAGAAAAAAACTGTGGTTTGGTAAAGAAAATGTGTTGAACGTTATCACTACATATAGAGACGTACAAACATGACCAGTGTGTGCATTTTGTGTGTAGACACTAAGCTTGAAAGGCGAATAAAAAAAGGGAAAAGTTTACACACAGTCACATTTATAGGTGACTGTTGATAATCTCGACCTTAGTTGAATGCATTTCTCTAATGTCACTACAGGATCTTTTAACAAGTAACAAACAATACCAACATTTATTTCTGCTTTTCGTTTTAATCAAAGTCATGACCAAAGTCAACAAAATGTTTACTTCATTGCAAATGGCAGACCTGGTGTACCCTGACTCCGCCCCTCTATTCCCTAATGCAGTGGCGTTTGTACTGAATGGAGTTGATCCATTCAGTACTGCCCTCTGAGTGGAGGTAGTAACAGAGACAGTTCATTGATGGAAGAAAATCGGCGTGGGGACAAATTACGTGTCAAAGGTCAAAACGACATCACAAAGCCATAGTACATGAAAATGGTGGAGAGAAAAAAAACTCCACGTCTCACAATAGTAAAGAAAGGGAAGTAAAATACCTGAATCTGCTGCTTTATCCAGATCTTCTTCTCCTTTGGGCGGTTCCCCCTCAGTGGATCATCTGTTTCCATCTTCCTCTGTCCTCTACACCTTCCTCTGTCACACAAACCAACTGCATGTCCTCTCTCAGCACATCCAGGAACTTCTTCTTTGGTCTGCCTTTCCTCATCTCTCGGTGCCTCCAGAAGAATCTTCGACTCATTCTAGGTTTTGTTCCAACAATAGCAGTCCGTCAGCACCCTGCTGGTTCACAATATCATAATCAGTCTTTGTTAACTCAGGACGGATACCCTTCCTGCCAGAATCCTCCCCATCTATCCGGGTCTGGAACCGGCACCAAAAGCATGCTAAAAGTACTAAAGTACTAATAGTACTAATTAAAGTAAAAGACACTAGAGTAAAAATTTTAAAAAAAAGCACTCCTATAGAAGTTACAAAAGTATGAAAGTAGAAAAGGTACCAGTTTAAAATTAAAAAGTAGTTGTTTAAAACATAAAAAAGTATAAAGGTAAAATTCTGGAGCCAAAGTAAAAAGTACTAGTTTAATGTTAAGAAAGTATAAAACTAAAATATATTAATATAGAATTTAGGGTAGACAAGTAACAATAGACAACATTTGATTAAAATGCAAACTTCGTAACTTGCAAATCAAAACTCAGTAGCATAAAGTTAATAAAATAAAGGTAATGAGTAACTTTGAAGTGAGCTGGAAACCGATTCAGTATGTTTGCTATCGAAGACATTTAGTCTAGACGCCAGGAAAAGACAAATGAAACAAAATTTTCCAAAAATCGAGTAAAGTTAAGTCTTGAAAGTAAAGTAAAAAAAGTAAAAAGTACTGATAATTGAGTTGGGTAATTGAGTGAAAGGTTAAGTCAGTAATGTTGGAAAGAAAAGTTCTACTTTGCAATCAAGTGTAAAGTTCGGCAAAAATAGTGAAAGCAGATCCAAGACTCTGGATCCATTCCCATATATGATGCCATCCAACAAACGCTGGGGTAACTAAGGCAACCGTGCCCAATTACAGAGCTCAACATGGAGATGTTGTAATATCTTCCTGAAAAAGGAGATGGCCAGGGTTGTTGGGCGTATATCTGGACCCTCTGTGTAAGAGGTGGCCTGTTGTGGCATCATGGGTCCTCTGAGGTAAACTCAGGAGGAGGAGGAGGAGGAGAAGGCTGACATTTAACAGATGAAGGTATGAACTTTTGGAGTCAAACAAACCATCTCTGTTTGTTTGAGTTTTCCAAAACCAGAGGTGATAAAGAGAAAATATTCAAACATTGTCCTTTTCTCCCTCCTTCGTTCCTGAGATTACATATAAATAGGGAGGCTGGAGGAATGAAACAAACAGATGGTAGATGTGAACCGGGCTCTGTCCATTCATCTTTGTCGGATATCTGAAGGTGGCACATTTACAAATACCATGTCTGAGAAATATCTGGGACAAACCTGCTGTATATCAACAGGTTTGTCTGTGAAGACATAGCTCCAACGCATTAAGTAAAACTGTGGATGTATTCTGGTTAGGAATGGTCTTCAGCACAGACAGAGCAAAAAGGCATTATGGGAAGAGTGTTCAACTGTCACTGTATCAGGAGATTCAATTCTCTGGTTTAAATGCATTAAAAGTATGAGGCTGAAGTAATGGCTGTCAATGCCATCCTGCGTTTCAACAATATGGTCTCCAAGTTCAAACACATCTCTAAAAGCGATGATTGCTCGGACCACACGTTGACCACGGACACAGCGCACTGATTATGCTGCAGATGAAATGTTTGTGGCCCTCTGCTGAGTGGTTTACCTTGACTTTACCTGTGCTTGAAATCAACAGGCCTCCATTTTTATTTCAAGGTGAGTAAGTGGTAGCTTTCACTAAATCATGCCGGTAAAGCTGTTATGGCATACATCAAATGAAAGCTGCCTCATGACCTGCCCGACGACAAAACCTGAAATATAAACCAGAGCATTCTTGATACTACACATACCTGGAACCACAGATGATGTCCACAGCTGAAAGAAACAGAGCGATCCTGTGCTGTGACGTCGCCTGTGTTTCCTGGAGAAATGCCGCCGCCGACCATCAGACGGCAGAAGAGACTCTGGAAGTGAACCACATTTGGGTTGTTGTTCCATTCGCCTAGAATTTATACAAGAGATAACTGAGTTACATGTTGTTTTTTAACCAAATTTAAAATGGAAGTCTTCCCTCGTAATAGAATTGAGCACTTAAACATGGGCTCCTTCCTGAGGCCCTGATGGAGTTAAAGAGCAGCTCCAGATGTTCCTGGCGGAGGGGGTTTGTTATGACCGGAACAGCTCTGGTCATCGGGGTCAAAAGATTACTTTGAAATAAGGAAACATGTATAAAACCATCAACTCAGTATTATAATATTAAACAATCTAAAAGTAAATGATATGTTCTGAGATAAAACATAGATGGAAAATAGATGAATAAAAGTGAACCCTGCTGTTAACTGTTTTATAGTAGGTACCAAAAAACAGCAAAATACACAATCAAACTTACCTCTGATATGAAGTGCTTATTACTTTCAAGTAATGAAAGTAATAAGCTAATTTCAGTTATCGTAGCAAAAGGAAATTTAATGCCATGAAGTTATCTGAAGAGGCAAATAAACTTATTGTTGAGCTACGGCAAAGAAATCTGAATATTACTAAAAGAAACGGGGTATGGGAGTGTATCTGAGAAAAGTCAACGCTGTTGGTAAAACAAGAAGAACTACAGATGAAATTAAGAGGAAATAAGAAATAAGATGAACAACAAAAGAAAAAATAGCTCATAATGACACCTCTGTAAATAAAACAGGTGGGGGGCCGCTGACAGACGAGTCTCTGCACATCACTGAGCAGCAGGTGCAGCTCACTTCCTGCCATGAGCAGACGCACACATTTTTCTCCTGGATGGATTTAATTTATTTACCTTATTTACCAAATCAAAAATGAATGTGCTCCATGTTTTAACGTTTTGCTGGACAGGGTTGAGTTGTAGTCTTGGAGATGGATTCTTCCGTTGGGCAGGAGGTGGGAGACCCAGGCAGCAGGTCATCACTGGATCTGGTCTGGAGATGTCCATCAGAACACTGGCAAGAGTGATTGAAGGTTCGGTACGGGCAGTGATGGCGTCTCTCTCTCAATCCACAGGGTCCCACAACGGAGCATTTAATAGCATTTAGCTAGTATTCCTACCTAACATTCACAACTTAAGTTGCTTCATTTAAATATTATTGCTGAAGTGAACTCATTTCAGCAAAAAAAAAAAAACACATTTCCTAAATATAAGTATTTTAGCCAAAAAAAGCTTTGACTGTAAACTAGAAATATTCTAGTTTTCCTCCCTGCAAACATCATCACATCATTACAAATCGCTCTGATGGGGACATATATGTGAAAAAGTAATGTACGCATATTTGTAAGCAGTGCGTAAATTCTTTTTTGCCAAACTATATATTTGCTAAAGTAATTAGTTAGTAGTTAGTTAGTAATATTCCAAAAATATTTATATTTTGTAAACTTATAATTTTATGTATAATATACTGTATTTGTGCATTATGCTAATAAATTATAACTGTACAACATTAATTGTGTATATAAATATTTTTCATATTTATATTATTTTGTAAATTGTGTATGTACTCTTATAACGATTGTATTGACATTTATTTTGTATAGTTACTTATCATTTCTTGCAAATTATATATGAAATACATGATAAAAATAATAAGTAATAAGCACCAACAGCGCCTTTTAATGCAACAGACTCCGTCAATACTCTGCAATATCTTTTAATAATGAAACAACATCATCAGGGTACAGTAGATTTCATTTGAAAACAATAAAGCAAAGTAAAAACTTAACTTTTGTGTATGGAATTTTATATCGAGAGCGCTCACCTCATCTGCCTCAAACTTGCCTCTCCAATGGTCAAAGGTCAACATTCAGTGAACTTTTGGCAATTATCTGATCTATATATTAGAATATACTAATTATACTCTAATGTGACTAATTAACAAACAGCGTTAAAAAACATAACCTTGCTGACGGAAGCACAAGAACCTTAAAGGTTGAACAAACATTATGAACTGTCCTTCTCTCAACGTTTAAAAAACAGAGGAAGGAACCAAAAAACCAGCAGATGTTCTCTGTTGATCCATCTGTACTCATTGGTGTCCTAAGCGAATGAGAAGACACTTCCTGGTCCTCCTGCAACGACACGTCGACACGTGACAAACATCATCTTCAAACCAAAGCTCAGAGGTGGATTGAGACAGCTGACGGAGCGATCATCGTGGTAGAACACTAAATACACAGCACTGTCAGAGTCTGGCGTTCCTCCTTAATCATGAGGGCCTCTAATTCAAGGACAAATTTCATTTCAGCCATAACATTATAACCACAGACAGGGGAAGTCAGAATAACATTATGTGGTTACCATGGCCCCAGTGAGTGGGTGGGATTTATCGTACAGTTGATGTGTTGCATGCAGGAAATGAGGAGCGGGTTGCTATCCATCATTCACCTCATTCCTCGTTCTAACATGAACTAACAATAATGCATTTCATTTATGGAGGGCTTTTCAAAATATTCCAAAAAGAAGGAGCGAACAGGTGTCTTACATAAGAACAAAAACCACTGGAGGAGCACATCTACGTAACGCTGTGATGTCAATATCTGTGTTAATATTATGCAAACGTCAGACATCTGAATGTAAGTAGGACGTTGATGCAGAAGTGGAGGAGCTTAGTGGAGCTGTATGTCTCTGCCTCCACATAATGCTGTGAATTAGATGGTGGAAAATAATCCCAGCTGACCCCGACAGTTCCGAGTGAACACCTCATTTGAACTGAACTAATTTGACAAAGACCAAATTGTAATTGCTAGAAAACTGGCTCAAAGCATCTCCAGAACTGCAAGTCATGGGCAACCAGGGGTTCATTGATGCAAGCATGACTTGTGTGTGATCCACAGAAGAACTACTGGAGCACAGGAGGGTGACAATGTTAATGCTGCTAGAAAGGAGTCAGAACACACGGTGGCAAATAGGATATATTTGACAACTCAGAGCTGTTTAAGCAGCAAAAGGGTCCCTACACTATAGTATGCAGGTCATTTTAATGTTACGGCTGGGTGTATGTACTCGTCTTCTCCGGATGAAACACCCACGTAAGACCCATAGAAACCTTCTACCAGCAATTTACAGACTCGTGTTCCTCACCTTCAGTAGTAAGATGACTGGGAGTTGATGTAACCCCCTTGTGTTTGGGAGTCAGGAAGAGTGAGAATGGACAGAGGGGAGAGGGGAGGGAGGTTGAAGGGTGAGGGCGATGGAGGTGGCGGAGGAGGGGGGAGGCAGTGGGCGAAGACTCTCCCATCACAGGTCAGCAACCCGGGATTGGAAGGGGGCAGAGAGATGGGGATTGGAGGAGAGAGACTGCGGGGTGAATTATAGGAAGCTTCGTTCAGGAGGGATGAGTCTGGGGAGAGAAGGGTGAGGGTAAAGGGGGTAATGGGAGAAAAAGACACAACATCCTTTAATGATAACGTACAAACTGAAGATGCAGCAAACCAAACATTTCACTAAAATGTTAGTTTTTGAGTAAGAAAAGAACGATGCACCACGATCTACCTAAAAATCTAGTCCCCGCAAAATTCAGTCAAATAAAAAAATTTTGCGATATTCTGCTAATCAACACGACCAAGAACTGAAAAGAGAAACTAATGGATGTAAGATGAAGAAGATCTTTGTGTTTTCTTGTGCATTGTACAGTATAAAACTGGCTAGGATCATTTATGCTCTATGTTAAAGAGGGATTCGGTTGAATAAGGAAAGAATCTTAAACACTGGCATATAGGATACAGAAAAATATATTTTTTTAAATCTTCTTTAGATGATTGGTGGCTATAAGTTTACAGATGAGGCGCTAAATATGCAAATTAGCGCCTCTTGTTTTTGTGTTGGGTATGGGTGGGAGGTGTTTATTGTTTGTCGCATGTAGGTAAGTAATATGCAGTTATTTGTCATTATGGATGTGCATTTTGAAAAATAAAAAAAATCTCAACGGTAAGAGGTATTCATGGGAGCACCATCGACCTTCCAATAAGTGGACGACCGCTCTAACGCCTTCGCTGCAAGAACTTCAGATCTCTAACTTTGGCTGCACTGCCAAATTTCAGCACTAGTATTGCTGCCTGAACCTTCACTGACACCATTTTCTAGGTAGAATATTCTCCTTAATTCCCACAGAGCTCATGGAGAATGCCATAATACACACACAGTAGTTCACCAGGTAACATATTCCCTCAGGCCACAGGCTCATGGGGTAATAGCCTCATGGAGGGTACTGGCAGGGCCCGGCCAATGTGTTGGTACTGGCAGGGCCAACACATTGGCGGGGCCTTTGTGCACATAAGGCTACCGTCGCCTAATGCTGGCACCAGCAATAGGCTCAGTATTATGTCGTTTTTTGGGGGATTCAGTAGTTTACTCACCCGTCCCCCAAACAATTTCCGTGTTAAAAATGACTGCAATAAGTAATGAGGTCGGAGCATAGGCACCAAACTCAAGCTATAATATTATTTATAAATACTATTTGAATTGTCTGACTGGGTATTTTTGACCAAGATGCATCTCAAAACAGAGTTCCTTCAAAAGTCAAAGATAACTTTTCAAATTAGTTTGCAGGAGAAAATGAAAACAAACATGGCTTCTCTTAATGAGCCAACACTGATGTAGGCAATGGCTGAAGTTAGTTCTTTCTGGTCACAGTTAGCAACTGAGTCAGTAAACAGGACATCGGGCAGCATCCTGTGATATTTGCAGGTGCAGTGAATGCCAAATTCTGCAGCCATGTGTGAGTTCAGTCCAAACTCACAGCACAGGTAAAAAACGAGTCTATCTGCCAATGTAGACTGAAAGACCAGTTGTCATTTGAAAGAGGAGCTGTCTCTCTTCATCACATCCCAAACAATCTTCAACACTGCACAGTTTCTACTCAGCCTGAGGACGTTCAGCACATCAGACAATGCCAATACAAGACCAGGTTAGCTGGATTCATGCATCTGTGTGTGTGTGTAAGTAATGTATGTGGGTGTTGAACAGTACCCAGGTTCCACAGGGCCGTCTGCGCGGCCAGCTCTTTTGCGTCATCCAGCAGCATACACAACTGGTCAGGAACATAGTTACTTTGTGTAGATGTGATCACCACCTACACACACACAGACACACAACACACACACATATAATACACACGTGCCTATGTTACCACAGTTTGATAAAATGTGCACAGAATAAAATTATTTGTTTATATTCTGTTGTTTATTTCTAATACATGCTGCGAGGCAAGGCTATTCAACCTCCACGTTGTTTCTTTAAAGGTAATTGTAATTGTTTATTTGAGGACCTTGCAGAGTAGCAGCAGTTTCCCGTCCTGTCCTGGCGTGGAGAAGAGGTGGTACTGAGGTTTGGACCAGTGTTTTTTGTAGCAGTAGAAGTCGAGGAGACTGACGGCAGAGCTGATCTGACTGGGGTTGATTACCTGCAGGCTGGTGGGGGAGAGGGCGGTACCAGGAAGGAGGGGGAACACCGTCCTTTCTGGATTCTCTGATCATACAAACATGAACACACACGAGGATTAGGATTAGCTTTCATTAGAATTGCACAGTTTAAACCAACATTGTGCACCAATCTGGCAGTGTTAGCCCAAATGTATGTACAGAATGAGAAATATATGAGATTAGAATGGAAAGAACTGTTCTTATACTGTATATAACGTATGAATCGCTGTGAGTTCCAAATTTGGGGAGGATGAAGAGATTTTTTAATAAGTCCGAATTTAAAGACTTGTTTAACTAGACAAGCACAATTAATTCTTGACATCCATGATTAAATCAATGATTTTACAAGAAATAGTGAAAATCTTTGTTATCTGTAACACCTGATAAACATACACACACATAATAATAAAACTCTTAAAGAAATAATTGTTAGATTGAACCGTAATCTTCTCTTAAGAGTAGAAGAAATTCCAAATCCAAGGACTAATTAAAATATTTTTGTAGTTATATTTAAAAGTATATTACTAGTTTCACATTAAAGTATCCTACAGTGCCACCAAACTGAAGAGAAAATGTAGAATATGATTTTAATATTGTATTCTGGTTGCTTGATTGCTCCCTTGGAACATAATTTCCCGTGTTTTGGCCAAAACCCGATCAGAACGAAAAAACAGACAAACAGTGAAATTCATTTAATTGATCTTGTAGATCCCACCTACAGAGGAGGATGAGAAGTCTGTCCTACCCTGCTCTCCACTTCACACCTGCCCTGTTAGAGTCGCTATGGAAGCGAATCTGAATTTTAATAATCGATTTTCAGGTCGAATAATCGACCTGTAACTCTCAGTCCAGCAGGTTACTATTGGTGTAAAATATCATGGTGAGATGGAGCAACCTACTGCTGCTGGACTTAAAGTGATGTCATCAATGAAGACAAGGTTTAAGTTCTGCCCAAAAGCTATTTTAAGTTAAGCCAAGACTGAATTACATACCCAGAAATAAGCTTAAAATATCCCCACAACGTCTTGGTGTCTATGGACAGGTAAGACCTAAAATAATTTATATTCAGTGTCAGTAACATTTTACCTGTTCGTATGTGTGAGTTATCTGAGATTACACAAAAAGAAAATACCGTAATGGCATGATCTTTTTCTCAAATAAGAAAGGCTATTATAAATTATATTACAGTAACACCATTGAAACAAAATAATTAACAATTAATATGCTCAGAACTCTAATCTGTCCTAAACTGGACAGATAATGTATCCACAATATAGCAAAAAGGGGATTTTGAGCCCAGAGAGGGATTTTGGCTGCAATATGTAATATATGTTGACTAGTGGGAGATATATGCACATTCTGCAACCTTTGCCGTTTACCACAGTTTTAATTCAAATCTAGCATTGTGAACAGGAGAAATGAAAAGACAGACCTAGGTGCAAGCCCAATTATAGGCCTTCATGCGAGATGAGGGTTTTTTAGGAAGTAGGATATGACTCTAAACCATAACTAACACCGAGGATGGTAGGATTCCACCAGTGTCTGTTGGTTTGTTTTTTCTGCTCGCAGGAAAAAATAGCTAGAAAGTTTTGTTGGACCCGTCAAATGTTTTTGCAGTTCTTAATTAAGGTGATCCATGAGTTTATTTTGAATGAGGATTACGGTTGAATTCAAGTAAAGTGGACTGTGGTAGAGGTAGAACGATATTATGTATGAATTGAACTTGAGCAGATCTTATATCAGTGTAGAATATGCAGAAGTCCCTTTAAATGTTTCTAAACATGTTGTACTATTGTGTTGTTTGTGCCACTGTTCATTCATAAGACAAATTGGTAATGATCTGAAGTGAGCTCCATCTCCTTATGTATCTCCTCTGACATCTCCAGTGACTTCAAACCACTCGAGTGAAACCCAGTGGGGGTTTCACTCGAGTGAAACCCCCACTAGCAGGGGTTTAGGCTTTTGGGGACTGAAATTGTGAATTTTTGTAAGAGCTCTGGCACCATGTGTTTATCTATAGAAAGCACAAAGAGTCGAGGTCAGGCCGGTGTGAGATCCATATGTTCTTAGGAAAAGAGCTTAGCCGCTGCTTTGTTAGCATGTATCGATCTAAACACCCTGGTAACAGTAGATGAATATATTACAGTTGCGTCATCACAACCATTACAAATTAAGAGATGAAATACAGCCTCTTTTCGGTTGGCACTTTTCGATATGCACATATTATGTTCTACTAGAAAAGAGGGACTGGGCTGGGCATACTTTGAATGCCGTTGCTCAGTGGATTTAGGTGATTTAGGTATGAGCCTTGTAATTTTACCATAAGGGCAGTGTGAAGGAAATAAAAATATAAACCTCAAATATATTTACCTTGTTTTTAAAGGAGCCTCATTGTAGTGCATTACTACCGACAGCAGGTGATGATAATGCAGCTATGAACTGTTTACTAAAGAAAAAGAGCTTGCTATCACATCCAACGGATATGTGTTTGCTTGCAGGCTTTTTGCAATCTCTTTTTCTCAACTAAAGAAGAAAATGTAGATGAGGAAGACGCTAATGAGTAAATGAGTAAGAATTATGGTTTGGACAAGTGAGAGAGATATTGCACATCCACAGGTTATTTACAATAGATAAGAAATGTTTACCAACTGTCAATAAAAGAGACAAAAAGAAGACTTTTCTGTAGCGCTACACATGCTGATACATTACGACGTGATCTGGAGGCAATTCAGATTCCTGCACAGATAAATAGTTTCAACTGTCTCGATGTCTTCGGAACCTCGTTTTAATAACGAGTTAATGACTCGTTAATTTCAACTGAGTAATTTGTGGTTTACCCCCTCTCCTACCAATCCTTCTTACCTCTGATGCTGTGTTCACAACCAAAAGCAAAA
The DNA here is from genome assembly GCA_009660295.1 of Lophius piscatorius. NCBI lineage: Eukaryota > Metazoa > Chordata > Actinopteri > Lophiiformes > Lophiidae > Lophius > Lophius piscatorius. The sequence continues at coordinate 92,153 of VRLP01001469.1, forward strand.
TGAATATGAGACTTCCTGGTTATAGATTCTTACGAGTTAGTATTAGTATTAGTATTGGTTTTATCCGAAGATAAAATATAATTAAGTTCACCATCTTGAAAATAAAATTCAAGATGGTGAACTTAATATTTTGGATTCTCAATTGGACAAACAAAAAGCAGTTTCAAATAGAACTAGGCTCACTAAGTTGTCATCTGACTCCACCCTTTTTTTCTGGATCCACTAAAAAATGTATTGGGTTCTTCCTTGTTACAACATTCCCACATAGTTTCTTGAAAAGCACTTTTTGTGTCATCCTGCTAACCGACAAGCTACAAAGTCCAGTGGAAACATGAAGCCTCCACAGCTGGTGGAGCATTCAAATGGTATTACCTTCTTTATTCTTTGCTTTGACCTGGGCTTAGAGATGCTGATGAAGTCGCATCAGCAGCCCCACTGAGTCTATAAGGTGCTGCGGCGAAGAGCCTGACAGAGAGGTTGTTGCTTGATTACAGTTAATTACAGTGAAGTCAAACAGGTAATGAAGATACTTTAAATCAATTTAGCTGGACAGAAATTGAATCTGCCCCCCTCCCACACATCAATCTCTTCCTCTGCTCGGATGCGGATCTCACTGAGTCTTACTGTCTGTACTCAGCGCTCTCTCTTTCTCAGACACACAGAACAGAGAAGGGATGGATCCAGTGCTTACTCCCTAAGTGAATATTTAATTATTTTTCCTGGGAGTGTCCCGCTCCCTCTTATCTTTCCCTCCACAAATCTACACACATTCTACTTCCCTCCCTCCCTCCCATGTCTCTTCATAGTTTGACATCTCTCCTCTCATCAATATTTAATCGTCCTATTGTTGGGAGAGTTAACTCAAAAGTTTTCTCATTTGAGGAAAAGCGCCTGCAGGAAAGAGGTGGTTTTTGCTCCATCAACAGATTATTATCACAGCTGTATCAATTTATGAGAGAGACCTGATGAATGAGTTTTGTAACAGATAAGAGTCAAACCTGCTCAAACTGAGAGATTAAGATGCCGTCTGTGCACCCTATAAACTTTCAGTAGGATTCAAAGTATTAGGAGCTCATTAACGTAAGAGCGTGCAGTGATAAGAAAACCTCCAGACCACCTACTTCCATTGATCTGTAGTCCAGTTCTGATGCAGACATGTCCATCGTAGCTTTTAGCAATGGACAGGGGTCAGAAGTCACTCAGACCAGTCTGCGGCTACGCAGTCCCATACACAGCACACTGTGATGTGACTAAGTGGTTTGATACCTTTCTATCAGAACCAGCATTAACTCTTTCAGCAGTTTATAATACAGTAGATAATCTGAGGGATAAGGCGACACAGGCTAGCGGTCTAGGCTGCCCATGATCTGTCGCCCGTTCCCTAGCTGTATTTCCTTAGACCAATTTGGTGGGTACTAACTACTGCAGACAAGGAACACCCAGCAACACAGTTCTGGAGATGCTCTGACCCAGTCATCTAGCCATCTCAGTCATCTAGCCATCTCAGTCATCTAGCCATCTCAGTCATCTAGCCATCTCAGTCATCTAGCCATCTCAGTCATCTAGCCATCTCAGGCATCTAGCTATCGTAATTGACTTTTTTCCTGCATTCAAAAGCAACATGATAATGCTTGTGTAAATGTCTATTTCAAGTCTAATATTTTCAAGCCACATCTGAAACGATTGTTTCTACAGAGAGAGATATTCCGTTAATAACATCAATTTCAGAATATGTGGGCTTAAAGTAAGCACAAGTATAAAAACTGTTGGTTTTTTTTATTTCATTCTAAGAACTACTGAAGGTTCCACGATCATTCAGGTCCGTGTGGAGATTATTATGATCTGTCTTAGCTTGCTGGGCATAATTAATTTGCTGAAATGAGTTTGGCGGAAATGTGATGTCAATGCGGATGTAATTATCTCAACATCCCTGGGCTGCAAACTGAATGTACAACAGATGGACTTGTTTTTGGTCACTGATCTGATGGCGATTCGGTCAAAGTGTCATCGAGACATTTGATTTGATCTCTGTGGCTAAGAGTTAGACACCCCCCGACCCGCGACACTGAAGACTTGACTCCACAGCAAGCTGCAAATAATCATCATCACTGACAGCTGCAGATCTATGCATGTCAGTGTTTCCCCTACCATTACATTAGGGGGGCGCCTCGCACCCCCAATGGCACCCCACGCCCCCCTTGAAGGTCAAGTTAATTTTTTTTAATTTTATTTTCTATATAGCGCCAGATCAAAAGGATTCCTTTCCTATATAACAGGTGTATACTTTGTCCTTTTATTAAACAAACTAAATAGCCTTATGTTATTTATATTATTTACACGACAGTATGTCATTTCTGTCTCTACATGGTCACGCGTTTACAATTCTCCATAGCCCTCTGTATCGCGGACAGCGCGTGTCAGAAAATATGCTGCATCAACCACCTGAAGGTGTTTGTGTCAGTGTGTGTTTTATATTCCACAATTACAGTATAGGTCCAATGAAATTTGTTTTATGTTTTGTTAATTTGTAAAGCCTCATTAATCCTCAACTTTATAATGAATACAAAGCAGTGATAGTGTTAACTTAGGACATGTTTGATGATAGAGCAAAATGGTCAAAAGAAAGGTACATACATATGTATCTTTGCAGATTCTTTAACAGGAAGTAATTCCAGGATTCTTCTAAAGCCATATTTCAAGACAGAATTTATGAAATGTAATGTAAATGCATGTAATGAGCTCTTAAAAGAAAACAAAGAACTGAGAGAAAAACGGAACGGTTTGAAATTACAGACTTAGATAGAAGTCTGCTCATAGAATTGGGCCTGTAAATAAATCTGGTTCAAGTCCGATGATCGTCAGTATGAAAACGGTGTCTGGCCAAAGACTCTTTTCTACAACTAGGCCCATGCTGTCATCCCCGACAGGAAGGGTACGTTCCATAAAAGTCCCCAATCCCCTTCATTGTACAACTAATCCCCCTGATTGAACTGAGTTATTTTCATAGTATCTTTTAATAAAAAAGCTCCCGAAAATGAGTCAAATATTAACTATTTCATTAAAATACGGGTAAAATATGTCGTATACAAGATAGATCTCCTCGAGTCAATTCATACGCACCAAATGTGGACTAAATTGGATGAACTGTTGAGAAATAATGTCCCAAAAACTTTCGGAGGTAGGGAGCCACCCTGTGTCAGAAATATACTTTCCAAAAATGAATGTAGTACTTCCTAAAGTCTCTGGGGGTCTAAAGTTTGAAAATGATCCATGAAATAGTTTATGAGGTATGTCCGAAAAAAGTGTTTTAGTTGAAAAATGTTCCCGCTAGAGAGTAAAATATGAACTCCTTTAGTAATATAGGGGTGTGTGTGTGAGAGTGTGTGTTTCTGTGTGTTGGATTTACACATGAAGAGAAGATTGCCTGATGAGTTACCTGTGATGAATTAAAAAGAAAACTGAACGTGAAAATGAGCTGAAGTAAATACTTCTAGCATGAGACAGCAGTCTCCTGTCGTAAGAGAGAAATATTATCATGAAAGAGACTTCATGTAGAATGTGAACAGAACGGATATAAATCTCCTACTGCATCTCTAACTGATGAACAGGACCAAAATGTTATGAGCATAGGTTATGGAAGGACTGATAAAGACGCAATCTGTACTAATTCACGTTAAAAGTTAAAATTAAAGTTTTAAACAGAAAAACAGAAAAAGGATGACTCAGCAATATCAGAATGTTTGTATAATCCTACATTTCATTCTTTTCACTTTGGAGAATATAAATTATGATTTCAAAAAGAGAGACTTAATTTGGTTTGTTTTAGAGTATGTGTATTCAAATTTGAAGCAGAGCCTAATTTCATGTTTCATACTACTTGTTTAAGAATTGCTACGTATGATTTCAAAAGAAAACCTTTGTTTAGATGAAATTAGAATAAGGAAAGAAAGTGTGAAAGAAGGAGACCTAATTACCTTTAAAATGTTCCTTCTTTTTCAGTGTTTACCATAAAATAATTTTTGTTACCAATTATTGACAATAAAAATATTTAGCTCATAATAATTGTAGCATTACTGAGTTAAATAAGAATAAATAAGAGCTAGAGAACTGCGGTGACGGTACAAACTCTGTGTGAACTAGTGTCTGTGGGTTTATGTTTATGTATATGGTTTCAATGCAAATGTTGACTGTTAACTATGTTGCTCCAGTACTGAGTTTATCAAAATGAAACGAAATGGAAAAATGCAAATGATGAGTACATTTTACATTAATAGTTTGAGAAAGGTTTTAGAATGGCCCATATGAATACTGTTTATGGAGTCTTAAGGAATAAATTAATTGAAGTAGCAGTGATATTATTAAATAATTTGCATATATTGGCAGCTATAGACTCATTTAGATTCTACATTTGAGGTTACATCACTAATGATACATGGATATAATGTGGAGGAGGGGTTGCTTTCTTTCATAGGCTGGAAGTCCTCTTAAGATCAAAGGAAAATTAAACTTATGAGTGTATCCACTGCTTTTTGAGTGTCACAGGTTATTGAAAACCAACTAGAATATGTCAGAGTGATGGGAATTCGAATGGCTTGTTATATTGACCACATTTTCATAAATACCCCAGAACTTGGCTCTCACTCTTTATCAATGCCAATGGATTTTCAGTTACCATCATGTCCTTGTTATTATGAGAAAAACAGAAGTTCCCGAGTCTGGTACAAATGTCATGATTTAAACATAATTTGTGTTCTACTTATCGGGTAGAACACAATCACAACCCGAGCCATTGGGTTGCAGGCCAAAAAAGGTTTCCAAAAATCCCTCTCCTACTTTGGCCTCTTCTATTCACTATTCTCACAAATTATCTTCCTTTAGTGCTAAAAAAGGCCAGTATAACAATGTACACGGATGAATCCACAATATAATTGGAAAAAAACAACAATTGCTAAATTAAATCTAGATCTGGAGTTGAAATTGTGAGCAGACTGGATTAACATTAATAGTTATTTTGAATGTGTTTGAAACAACCGGCATATTAATTGGAGTAATTGATCAAGCCATTCTTTATGTTCAAATCCAAGACTAGATCTCAAAAATATGATGTTCTAATAAATCAGGTTGAAGAAAGCAGAGGGGTTTTGGGGATAATTATAGATAATAAATTATCTTTCAGGCAGTGGTTAAGTAAAATGGGTAACATTTTGTCTGTAATCAAAAGAAGTGCAAAATATATGTTACCACAAACAAAACAAGGTGTTTTTTGTCTCCTTTAGATTATTGTTCATTCATTTGGTCCAGTTTTTCACTGGGTAATATAAGAAAATAACCTCTGTCCTGTGGTTTCAGATCGAATGTGACTAAAATGCATGAATGCACAGGTTAGTTACGGGTGTAAAATGGATTTCTGTATTCATGATGGTGTTTATGAAGTAAGTTCATTTGAACAAAGAATCCCCTCAATCGTTAACAGATTATCCTTTAGCGAAGATACACATAATTATTCAACAACGCATACAGCTGGACGTTGTCTTACATTATTAAAAGCCAAAACCAAATAAAATCATCCTACAGTTTTGTACGGAGCAATAAGAAAATGGAATTCACTGGCAAATAATATTAAACATCAAAACAATATTTATGGTATTTATGAATTGCTAAAATAATACTACTTAAATATAAATGTGCTTTAGTTGTTTGGTTCTCATTCTAGGTTAACCGATCATATTTCTTTGGTAAGAACATTATGAATTCAGTTTGAATCTGATTTAGCTAATGGTATGATAGACGACTCAGACGTGTTAAGCTCCTCCTCACCTCTTGCTCCAGAGCACATGGGGCTTCCCGGGTGAGTTGTCAAGGGCACAGGTCTCATTGGTGGACAATTGTCCATATCTCCCATCCCACTGTTGCTCCTGTCCAGAAGAAATGTCCCGTTCCCCGCTCCTGCATCCCCTCTTTTCCTGTTTCCCAGGTACCCCCTGCTGTTGCACCTCAGTACGGCTACACTCTGCTCTCTGGTGGCGGAGGGTCGGGCCAGCATCACCTCCAGGCTTGCTCCATCCACCTGAGCTCCGTTCAAAAGGCCCAGAGCGGTGATGGCGTCATCGCGGCCGTAGTAGTGGACGAAGGCATAGTCGCTGAGCTTCTTGACTCTCTCCACACAGCCAGGCTTGAAGCGAGAGAACTCCTGGTAGAGAGTTTCTTCTGTGGTGCTCAGCATCAGGTTACGTACCTGAAGAACACAGTCAGTGGAGGAGTTAGTAATTGTAACTGTATTGCATTTCCACCTGGTGTTCTTTTTTCTCTTTTCTTTCTTATTTCTAACTTTAAAAAGCCTACTGTGGATGCATGTTGTATGTTAGCATTTAGCAAAAACACTAAGGATAGTGTATCTGGGGCCTGTGTATGCTTAAATGTTGCAGGACCAATGTTGCTCTATGTCCATGTCATATAAATAAATACTAAAATTAAAAAAATCTGTTTGGAATCAGTTCGTACTCGTAGTCTGAAATGAGCACAGAAAGTGACTGTGTCTTTTCTCCTCCCCAATTTCCCTAAGGAAGGGAGATAGAGAGGGACTGAATGCTGTCCATAGCTCCACCAGATCTTTCCAAGCCTAACCAGAACCAGCTTCAGCACACCACTTTGAAGGGAATGTGCCTGGTGGGGGCTTAAAACTGCCAGTGTAAGGTCCTGCTATGGGATCCTTCTGCACCATGTGGTCAACCCTTGTCACCAAGATGATGAAAGTTAGAAAGCAACAACTAATTAATAATCTTTTTCTTCTTCTTTGTTGTTTTTTTAGAGGCACAGAAGCATTTCTTGATACTCCATATGCCTCTTCAACTTAAAAAGGTAAAAACGCCTCTCTAGAGTTCAGTTTGTCCGTTCCAGACTACTGTACAATCATGGCAGCAATACATAGTAGCGTCCACAGAAATAGACACTTCCCCTCCTGAGAAAAAATACTTTTTTCAGCTAATTATACACTAATAAAACATGGTATTGAATATTACATTCCTTTTAATCAAAGATTCAGCCCCAAATTTTACTTACTATGCCTTTAAGACCCATTTCATGCTCATTCTACCAGAAAAACACATCTGATATCATGTGCCAGTTAGTTCAAAACTAATCCAAGTTCATGTTGAAGCTCAATGGAATCATTTAAATAAGCTTGGTTGAAATAGCATTAAATGAACGTTTATATATTCAAGACCTCATCCATAATCCCACAACATATTTAAGACTTTTTAAGACCTGGCAGATACCTTGCTAGTTATATAACTGCAGACCAGGAACACCCAACAAGACCTGCCGTTCTGGTGATGTTAGCCATCATAATTCACTCCTTTACAAAAATCTCTCTGATCTTCACATTTGACCAGTTTTCTTACTTCCAACATTAACTTTGGGACAAAAGGTTAACTTCCTGTCTCATATATCCCACCCAATGACAGGTAACCATGGTAACCAAATATTTAATGTTATTCTGGCTTCACTCGTCAGTGGTTGTAATGTTCTGGCTAACTGGTGTGTATATGAGAGGACGGAGTAAATGATGAAACCAGGATGATTAGATGTGTAGTTATTATTGAGTAATGCTCATTCTGAAGGCTTTATTTCACTAACAATACTCAGCCTCCCACATGGGTGAGGGTCTTCTGGCTCCCACACATCGCTATAGAGTAAAAGCCTCCACCATAATTGATATCCTGGAGTCTCTCTCTCTCTCTCCACTGTACAAACTGTATAATCAGCCAAAGATTTGTAACTTTCTTCATTTCACACATGATCACATTAGAATTGGATTAGAAGTTAATCGTGTGCTCACATAAAGAATTCTGACGTGCTGCATGGTTGTCTCATCAATGTCCTTCTCCGGTTTGGCCCAGTCCACCTGGATGCGGTCGCCCCACAGTTTACGGTTTCCTGTACAAGAAACAACAACAGCTATTAGACTGATAACAGTTAAATATAAAAAACTTTAATAATAAGCAGCAGAGGGTACCACTACACCATTGTAGACTCATGTCTCCGTCATCCAGAGGTAAAACCAGCTATTACCTGTCTATGATGTTCTTATGAATAATGGAATGTTTTCCTGTTAATAGTTTTAAATTGACTAATTACGTGTTTTATCTTTGGGATTCATTCATTCATTATCTGCTTATCCTGTTTAGGTTCCCGGGGAATGGAGCCTATCACAATATCTTTGGGCAAGAGGTGGGTACAACCTAAAAATTTAAATAACATATCGTTAAGGAATTCCAAACAGTCAGTGACTCACCATATTATATAAATATATATATATATATATATATATATATATTAATTCAACCCAGGAGGACCGGCTCAAGTTGCTGATGGGAGGTTTGGATAAGTGAACTAGAAGATACCATCAAATTGAGTAATGGATCCAGATAAAGAGGACGCAGGCATTTCAGTTTCAGTAGTTTGCTTTTTTAATACACATAGGGCTCATTTAATAATAATAATACATTTAATTTATAATGCACTTTACATTTGGATCAAATCTCAAAATTTATTAATAATTAATAATTAATTAATTAATTTAATTCTTTACAAACTTTAACATTTGTATCATCTGCTATGAAGGTTGTTCATTTAGTTCTTCTCCCGCCATTCTGTAGTATATTCTAAATTTGTCTTACACATTTCTAAATCTCTTGAGAGACTCGTGAATTTGGGGTTTCACTACGAAATTAATTTGCTTTAGTAGATTTTTCTACGTTTTTATTATCGTAAATGTTTTATTTTCTCATACACATTTGTAAATTTGTATCTTTCATCGTGATATTATATGTATTTTATCTTCAATGCCCTTTAAAAAAAATGAGCAAAATGAGACACTTAATTTACTATACCCTTTAACTTTAATTCAAATTATTCACCGAAGTCTAACCTTTTATTAGAGACACATATTTAAATAAACATTATATTCTTAACATAGCACCCCCTGATTTTAATATTTTGTGCCAACCACTTTAGCCATTTTAAAAACCACTAAAACCATAGTAATATGTATTTTAACAAGATGCCCAGGGCTTTTGAAATGAAAACAGCCCCACAGCATCTGAGATCCACCATCATACTTCACAGTGGGTGTGAGGTGCTTATCTCTCAGGCCTTCTTTCTTGCTACGCCCTGTCTCTGGGGTGTAGACAAACCTTAGGCACTTTACTTTGTGTGTGGATGACAAAAGTTCCTTTTCTTCCTACCATCCTTGACAGCTTGTGTTGGTGTAGGTTAGCTTGTGTTGGTATTAGTTGTAGGTGCCATCTGATGTTCTTTATGGAGAATTTATGACTCAAAGATGCAACAGACCTCTTCAATTGTCTAGCGATAATCCTTGGAGTCCTTTGCCAGTCAAACCGTCCTCCTCACAGAGCGCAGGGTCAGTTTGCAGACACGCCAACTTTATTTTTAACATCTCCAGTCTCTTCTTAATAACTTCTTAATTATAGATCTAGATGTTGCAACTGGCGTTTTGAAATGTTTTGAAATGGCGTTTTCTTCACACATCACTGCTATGTTTTCTGGTCTTTCCTGTTGGGAAGAATTTCAAAGAGATTTACGCCTCTTTTTGAGTGTTATTTTGACTTTCTCTCATCTCCAACTTCCAGTTTTATATCTATGGTTGTACACCTGAGTTTTTTTTAATCTTGGTTTAAATTGTTTTTTATTTGATTTTAAATAAGGTTTGATTGATTGTTTTAACGACAGCCTTTGGGGAATCAACTTAACATTGGATAAGGCATTTTTTGGAATGATTAATTCTCTGTCCTGAAAGATAGCGTTACATTACAATACAGTCTGGTGCCGGTAGATTGTATATTTAAAGTGACGAATGAACAACACCTCATAACAATATTAGAACCTTAACTTACTGCCAGGTTTTATTTAAAGCCTGTTGGAAGAAAAATGTATCTCTTCTTTTATTATCGTTTATTGGAAAAGTCTGATATTGATGAGCTCTCTCTCTCTTACCAGAATTAAAGGCCTTTTTCCATTAGGAATGTGTCAGGATTCCTCCAGAAGCTAGTTTCGGTCCGTGTAACACTTTGGAAGCAGATCATAGCAGCAAAAGGATTTCTACAGAGTCCTAGAGACACTGGGACCATTCACAGTTTAGAAATCAACTTCTGCATACTGATTTGGATTAAGTTTTATGTCGGGTTATCTATCTTTCTTGACCCCTATCAAATTATCCGGCCATCAGTAATAAAAATACCTCATAATTTTAGGACTTTTATACTCAAGGCCAAAAGAACAGCACATCTGTGAGATGCAAGGGTTTGCAGAGAACACACACGTTCTTTCCCCTTCTCCATCATGTTCATTGGTCATTGTTCTTAGTTGTTAGTGTTAGTAGCTGTAGTTTTGTCTATGTATGGTCTATTATTTGTTTCTATACTTGAATTTAGATTTTATTATGTGCTTAGAATGTTGTACAACATGCTTAGCCCAAGCAGAGAGCTGAGATCTTCAAACTGTTCCTATTTGATATGGTTTTTATAAAGAGGTGATACGTAGTGTATTTTGGCAGGTGGGGGTTAAATATGTTTGATTCCAACAGTGATTATCTGAACACACTTAGTTAGATTCTTCTTCAGACTTCCTGCTGTTGTTCAGTTCAGTGTTCTACTTCCCTCTTCTGGACAAAGAGAGGAAGTGAGGCCGAGGAGGATCGATGTCATACAGAGCAGACAGAGTGTCACTATTATTACCTGCGATGAGCATCCTCCTGGCCAACGCTGCCACTTTGTGGGTTTCATACTCTACAAAGGCAAAACCTCGGTTCATGCCTTTCTCAGCGGTGCTGGGATACATGATGACATCCACCACACCCTCCGTCACCTGGGACAGAAACACAGAGACACAGAGAGGTAATGTCACGAGAGTGGAGATGACACTGACAGCCGTGTGAGGGGTGGTGTTTAACTGCATTTGAAGATGTTGATCAGTTTATTCAATATCATCTTAAATCTCTCTTTTTTGGATGAATTCTGTAAGCTAAATCCAAAAATAAGTTCAAACAACAGAACCCTTCAGGAAAAACAAAGGTACACTTCACACTGAGCTGATCAATGGGGAGGAAGTAGAGAGGGTCTCCAGCTTTAATTACCTGGGAGTTCACATATCCATATGTCTGAGGACCTGACCTGGACCCTCAACACCTCCAGCCTTATCAAGAAGCCCCAAACGCAGGTGCACTTTTGGGGGGCCTAGTATGATGTGTGATCGGCTAGTGATCGGCTGAGCAGCCGAGGCTGATTCTGTTACCGGTTACACACCGGCGTACACTCACATCAAACATGTGCTGCCATGGCAACCAACATCTCGTCTGCTGGTATTATGGTGTCCGTCTGTTCAGATGGTTCATATTTCACTAACTATAGGACCTTTTTTTTATGAAAAACCCTGTTTCCCTGACATACCTCAAAAGCTATTTCGTGGATTATTTTAAAACTTTACACCCCCATAGACTTTAGCGCGTGGAAGAACTGGGTTGATTTTGGCAAAGGTCGTTGTATATTTCTGACACGGGGGGGGCTCTGTGTCCGCAAGTTTTTGTGCTATAATTTCTAAACCATTGATCCGATTTAGTCCAAATTTGGTCCATTTTAATTTACATCGAGGAGATCTATCTTGTATTCATCATATTTTACTCTAGTACAACGTATTTTACTCACTGGGGTTAGGTTTCTTTTACGAAAAATTCTGTTCGTCCACATGCTGTTTCACGCGACCTGTTACTGCTCATTTTATTACAGGTTTATATCCTGTTTATTTAAACTGACTTTTTTTTATCTTTAAATCATCCACAAATGTCTGTCCGTTTTTTATTTCATGTTAATCACTTAACAGTCCAGTGCTTCTCTGTTATCTGTGTATTTACATTTGTCAGCCACACCAATGACACATTGTTCCCGTTAAGACTGTAGATTGGTGTGTTTTAGATCGTGTCGGTACCGTGTTCATCTTCTCCATCACGTCGTCCTTAGTCTTGTCTTTGGGGATACAGCCGATGAAGAGACGACAGTTGTTCAGACTCAGACACACGCCGATGAACCTCTCCGGACGGACTTGGTAGTTGTTGAACATCCGGATCGCCTTTTGAGCCTCATCTCTAGACATAATACACAATCGCTACATTAATCACAGTGAAGATAGTTTTCATACTTTACTACTTAGTTTTAGTATGTTAAACTGTAATTCTAAATGCCAAGATAATTCCCAGCATTACTCGTATTCTTTCTCTTTAAGATTATTATCATTGGTATCATTATTCAATACAATTTGCTTTTGGTTTTGTTATGTCCGCTATATGTTCTTGAGGGTTCAGAATTGACTGTTACTTTATATTATGCTCCATTTTGATTTATATATTCTTATGTATGGTTGACCAACTTGAAAAAAAAAAAAATGACTGACTCGCAAACCTGACAAATGATTGTGACATGCTGACTGAACTGACATGCCAAGCAAGTAATCATACAATTACAATATTACTTCCATAGATGTATGTACTGTGTGATATGATAAATAAAGGAAATCTTATTATTAGTATTATTATTAAATAATTAGCTTTTACAGCTTAGCAGCTCCATAAAATCTAAATAATGAACCCCTTCTTTAGTAAATAAAACATTGTTGACAGACTTGCATTAAAACTGAGTAATGTCCCCTCTATCCATATTGTGACGAATATCCAGACTTTGACCAATACTTTTCTAAAAGTAACATTTTGCCAGATCTGGGGTTTAAAACTAATTTTAATGAATGTATCATTTTAGACAAAAATGCTCACAGCTACCTGTTGGTGAACATGATGAAGGCGTAGCCGCGGTTATTTCCGTTGAACTCCATCATCAGTCTGAACTCGTAGAGTTTTCCGGCTGTTTCAAACAGAGGGACCAGCTCGTCTTCATACATGTCTCTGGGAATCTTACCAACAAACACTTCGCAGCCCCGTTGGGGTGGTGGGCCCTCCCAACCTACAGCGTCAGAACACATATCTGAGGTAAGTTCACGTTCAATCCCAGTCCAGACAGAATGTATTATTTATCAACCAGACAAAAACACAATCACATCTTGAATTTTAATTAATTTCTACAAATTGATGTTTGTTACAAAACCAACCAACCAATCATCAACCAGCACTGCCTATTTAACTGATCACTAACAGAATGTATATCAGGACGATACATTAATTGATATTGAAGAAAATCTAATTACCATATTCACCGGGGCTTTTATTTACATGAGGTTAGCAGGTCGGACTGTTCAATTCTAGATTTTGACTTTTCGTGATCAAATGAACACGACCGACGACAACTAAAATGAATGTTCCACTCAGAGGGTTTTCTACTGTAAAGGAAATAAAACAAAAAAAAACACCACCATTTATCATTGTTTTTTTGTTGATCATATATGACTGTGTTGTCAGAGAGTAGTCGAGCGTTTCCTTTTGTGAATTTGGGATTTTTTTCTTTCTTTGCAATATTAGTATTCTGTATTGTACATATCAATAAAATTACAAATAAGTTGGTTGCACATTAATTCAATTTTAAAGTCTGTCGCAATTATTGCTTCCGATAATTAAATTATGATCACGCGATACTACAGTCTAAAATATTAGGCTGCAAAGCAAATCAAGCACTTCCCAACTAAACACAGTTGTTCCGTACCCCAAGCTGAATAAGAATACATTTCATAGATGGAATCCTGCTGAGAAAGTTTCACCAAAAGAGTATCACCAACATACAACAAATAGCAGATGTTTGAAATTAAAATTACTTTTCTGGAGCAGAATTCAAAGAGCCAATTGTCATGCATGTTTAGGAGTTATTTTTATATTTAATGCAAATTACTTTAACTGAGAGAAAATCATATTGAAGAGAGCTTGAGAGTAATGATTGTCGTTTTGTCTGTGCCTCGAAGCAACACAACTTATTTGTTCAATCCCAGGAAACCGCCAACAACTGCTCCATCATGAGTGCAAGACACCAAGAAAACCACAGCTAATGTTAATCAACAACTCAGACATCCATAACAGCGACCTTGTACAACACATCGTCGGATCCATCCGGCTTACAAAGACAAGCTGACGTCATCAATGATATCACATTAAATTTGGCACATGATACATGTCCAATGAACGCTGTGAGTATTTAATGCTTCAGAGAAATGCTCCTACTGGTCTAAATTTATGTGAACACCTCATGCAATTATTTTGGTGCTATATGGTGTGACCTGCGTTGTCTGCAAATCGTGGAGGTACATAGAGAAGGGTCTCTCATCAAGTTGGTACGACCTCTAATCTATGGACAAGCGGAGGTAGGAGACATTGCACTGGGAATAACCACTGAATATATTGTGGTAAATAATTGGGATTACAATATTGATTACAACAAGTAAAAGGCCAAATAAACAAGTCACCATCTTATCCAGGGTCAGAGCACCATTTTAACACTGATAAAAACCCATCAGCGTTTGTAAACTCTGACTTTGTGTGATATAAATCAGCATAGATGAAACTCTGAAGAAAATTCTGGTGTGTTTCTCATTACTGTTGTATTATCTTTCCACACACCTGGTGGGGGTCCACCGTACATCCTCTGTCCGTTCACCTGCAGGATGTTGTACCCTGTCTTCTCCATCAGAGTGATCAGAGCGATCTCTCTCTTACAGGACTTCTTGAACTGTTCGTCACCACCCAGTGTGCTGACATTACCAGACCCTACTTCCAAATCTCCGTCTGACTCTTGGTCGTCGTCTGTTGGTCAAACATTACAGCAAATTTAATATGAATGTGAAAGAGCCTCAATCACTCCATACCTTCTTGTTCTGAGCAGCCATGTGAATTGCATTTTCTGTAGTTCAACAGCTCATTGTTTTAATGCAGGGTCATGGTACAGATCTGTTCACACTGATGTCTGATATTGGTCACATCCTTCCTCCTTCAAACACATCAACTTCAGGAGAAAATATTCACTTGCTGCTATATCAAGCCCACTGACAGGTAACCATGGTAACAAGATGATCAATGTTATTCTGCCATCATCTGTAAGTGATTATAGCTTTTTGGCTAATTGGTATAAATTCAGAGAGCATTTTCTTCCAATTAGCAAGGTTCCTGCAGTTTCCAACAGGTTAAATCTAACAACCATTTCACATCCATAATAGCAAAAGGAAATATGTAGGAAATGATGGAATATCGAATGTATACTCAAAACGCTAATTTTTTTTCAACAGAAATAGTAGTTTGGTAAATTTGAACATTTTTAAATAGAACAGAAGCATTTAAATCAACATTTCTAAAGAAGAATTAAATTGACATTAACATATTAACTTTAAGACCTTTTTGAGGATATTAATATATTATTATAAGACCTCGTACATAATTTTATAATCGTATTGTAAACTGTTTATGGCCTAAAATACTGATTTTTAAATTTAGAATTATTAAGACCCCGCAAAAACCATGATATATTTTTTAATTATTCTAATCTTAATAATAATAATAATAATAATAATAATAATAATAATGCATTTAATTTATAACAAACTTTACATTTGGATCAAATCTCAAAGTGCTAATTGTAGATACAAATGTATGTATTATTTATAGTATTAGTTATTGTTATTATATTATTATTATTAATTATTATCAAATTGTATAAAAACAAACAATATGAAAAAAATAGACAACAACAGCTCAATAAAATATATTTTGATTAATTTTATAATTGTTTGAAACAAATAAATAGGAAAAGCACTCAGAGAGCGCAAACCTCATCAAAGGCCCAAAACCGAACTCTGAACCTACTTTGTTGAGTTTGATGTGTGTACCATTTTCATTTCCATCTCGTATCTAATGTCTATTAGATATCAGAGTCCAACATCTTCCTGCCATTACATTGAATTCCTGAAACTGCTGGGAAGTCGGTTTAATGACAAAACTTTTGCTAATTCACTCTGAGAGCAAGTGGAACAAAAACTTGAGACTTGCCTTCATCATGTCTCCATACAGGATTAACCAATTCAAACACCTGAACAATGTGTCCCCAAGAGTGAAGTTGAAAATGTAAAGAATCTGGATCATATAATCTTGTACCATGGGACCGACAACGCAGTCTGTTAATAGAAATAATATGCCCTAAAGAGGTTAAAGAATGTAATGTTTAATCGCTATATAATAAGGATAATAATAATAATAATAATAAAAATAATAATAATTAGAAGGATTATCTGACAGGAATGTGCAAAATTTTAAAGTAAATGCAAGATAAAATATAATTGTATTAATTTTATAAGTGTTTCAAAAGTAAACAAATAAAGTTAATTCAAATTAATTTACAGTATATAACAACGCTTACTAGCTAGCTAGCTAATTTAATATTTTATTTTGGGGGGTTTTTGGAGAATAGAAACACCCCAAACTGAATTAATTAATAAATGTGTAAATCTTTTATAATAAACATGTATTTGCTGTCCACACTCTTCATTAATGAGTAATTATACTAGACGTTTACATTCTGACTTAGCTGCCTTTATGTCATATAGCAAATTACTTTTTAACAGGTTAGAACTTGTTCACTGACCCATGAAAACCCCCAGACCAAACTAATTGGCGTCAGCAGCTGGAAATATGAATAAATAACTGTAAATGTCGTACTTTTTTAATAAATCAATTTAATCCAAGAGGTAAACAATATTAAAAGTTAACTAGCATAGCAGTAATGTGTATGCTAGCTGCGAAATAAAGCTACGGTACATTTATCACCCTGGTTAACTTAATTTAACTTTTTTTCATGACCAACTGTAGTATGATTGAGCTAATCAAAAACAAAGAAACTACCCTTACCTGATCCATTTGTTGCCATTTGTTCTGAAAACAACAAAAAGATTTAAATACAGCTTATTGACAGTTCATCAGTGACGTGACGTACTTCAATTAAAACTATTTCGGAGATAACTGGAACATCTTGAGCTGATTGGCCGAAATTCGATTGACACTAAGATCAACCTGCTATGATCCAATCACCACGCTTATCTGGTATGAAAGGCGGGGCAAAGCATATTCAACGGAACGTCCATAATAATAAAATGGAAGATATACAAATATACTCAATATTGAGAATTATATTTAACTATAGAATGTTACATAAATATACGTATAAAATTAATTAATTCAAATTAATAAAACTCAGGAAAATTTTAAAATATATTTTTATTAGACTCATCAATATTTATTCATTCCGATTATTCTCAAAAGAAAAAAGTTTCATATTCAAAAACATAAAGCAAGCAGGGGGGGACTCGGTTATGAAGTAGCAAACTCCAGGTGACTGCTAGAGGCTGTAGAAGTTGAATTATAGTGTGAAGAATGGAGTAAAATGCCTTATTTGTCAGGGCATGTGTAGGTTAAACAGATATCACAAGAAACATCACTTTTGTCGTCTATTTTATTTTTTTTAGTTTTTTTAAAGTACATATGCCCCAACAAATAAAGGTATTTTATGCCATCCTTGACCCGTTTCTGGTGTGCCTGAGGTGAACCAACCAGAATTAGTTTGTCTAAAATCTTCAGCTTGTCAAAAATAAATAAATACATAAATCTGTAATATAATGTTGAAATGTTGTCCTTTTTGGTCAAAGAGGTCGACTGCAATGATAGTGTTAGCTAACACTTACAGCGCATGGCTTTATTCACATAGAGTTTTATTAATATTAGTAATATTATTACTTTTTTCCCATATTTTGACTTCCCTCATCACATTTTACTTTTTTCTTTCAATATTATGACTTAACACATTATTTATATATTATTATATATTAAAATGACAAATGTATATCCTAATATGTCAATATTATGACATTACTTTTGAAGCGCAATTACTTTTTTTTTCATCTTTATTATTATGATATTATGACTTCATTTTATATATTTTATCATTTTATATATGATACACTTCTGTCTGAGTTTGCTCTGTTCCAGGTTAAGAAGCCCTACCACGGCGTGTCACTCTCCTCTGCGTCCCCTGGTGGTTTAGGTTGGAGTGGGAGTACTTGGGCCCTATCTGTCCTATACCAAGATGTTATAATAATATTCATGATAATAATGCATTTTATTTATAACGCACTTTACATTTAGATCAAATCTCAAAGTTCTACAAGGTAAAAGCAGATAAAAGCAACAATAAAAAAATATGTAATAATAATAGCAGCAATGTTAATTGAAAGTAAAAAATGTGTACCGCCTTGAACCTGCTAAGTGGGCTTTCAAAGCTAAGCTCTGCCCTAATGTTTTTGTGGTCTCTTGAGACCCTAACTCCACCTTGATAGTAATCTGGAAAGATGAGTGGCACCCATGACCAACAGACGGCCCTTGCCAGCATGCAGTCCACAGCTCTGCCTCCATGAATCCATCTTATCTGTTGTCTGTATGAGCGTTACCATCTCCCCTCACCTTGTCCGTGGGGTTGATGAATATTTCTGATCCATAGACAAACTCCTCCAAATAGTCCAACCTCACGCTGCCACACTGAGGAGAATAGAACATTTACATTTTTATTCCCTGTTTCTCTTTCTTCAGTGACGTTTGACAAATAACTCCTTACGTCTTTCTGTTGTTTTAAGTAGGAAAGGAATGAAGAGTGAAGGGAATGTCTTCTCTTATTTCCTTAACTGATGAAATCTTGAAGACTTTTTCACCACAAACTAACGCGACTGATAGTGAACACTGAATTCTTCCACTCTTATTGTCTTTCTTTAATTAATCTGAGGGCGGATTTTAATACAGAAACAACCTTCATGTTTTGATCACACCAATTTTTTCTTTCTCACTGATAGTTAACACTGCCTCTTTTATTTATTTGGAGTCAAATCATAGTCTCACGAGGACCTCACCTCTTCCGGATTTAGTCTAGGTTTAGTCTAGGCCCAGTTGAGGTCTAGTCGGTACCTTAACCAAGACTCCCATTATGAGCCGGGTGGTGGTAACCATCAGCTTGAATCAACACTGGTCCCTGGAGACGACGGGTAAAATATCTGGGATTAAATGTGTAGCTTTGGAGAGGAAAGGTGAGAATGAAAGGATGGGAACGAGGAACGGAAATGAAAGACAGGAAATGAAAGGAAATGGATGAAAGTAGGAGAGAGAAAAGGAAGGGAAGTAAAAAGTAAAACAAAATGGGGAAAAAAGGAAGATACAAGAAAAAAAAAGAGAAAGCGAAAAGCATCTCCAATAAATACATAACAGAAGATGTGATGGTGGGATAGAGAGAAAGAAATGAAAATGGAAGTATTGAAGAAAAGGACAGACGTTTTAGAAATAAGGACAAAGAGAAAGAAGACAAAAGTCGATGTTTGTCCCAAACTTGAGCAGAGAATCGTATAGAGAATGATAAAAAAAAAAAAATAACTTATCCTCCTTTACTGTAGAATAAAGCTGAAAGACTCACCTTCCTCCCCACGGGTAAATCCCAAAGTGTGTGACGAGGGTGGTTGGACCTCCCTACCCTATTCTACAAATTAAATGTATTATTATTATTATTATCATTATTATTATTCTATCTCACATCACCCTATTCATCATCATCATGTGGTGTTGAGATGGAGATCAGACAGAGGAGCTGCAGAGGGAAGAGGGGATGCTAAATCTGCTTCTTCCTGTTTTGACACGTTGTTCCTAAAAACTGCCACTAGAGGGCAGCACAGCCAATAGATTACTGGAGGACTGAATATTTCCGAGGTTTTCAAACTGCTTCACGTTGAATATTTTAAAAAAAATTTAAAATAGATTTCTGCTTCTTTTGGGGTTTTTTCAATGTTTAAAATGTATAATGAGATCATATCATGATTGCTCATACCAAACAAAATAATAACCCTTAAAAAAAAGGGAAAACACAACCCCGAAAAATTAAAGACAAAATCTCTTTTTATTCCCTTTTTTAAAATGGTAATCTTTTCAAATTCATTTAGTTCTTTAAGCCAAAAAAAGAAGAAAATAGTTGGTTGATTATTTCTTTATACCTGTTGCTGTTGTTGTGGTTCCTTCAATCGACCACTAGAGGGCAATGAGGGTAATAGATTATTAATGGACGCTTCAAAAATAAGACTTTCAAACTGTTATTATTTACTGCTAACACAAATATGTGATGATTCGACAAAGAATTATTTTATTGATAAAATAATTTTTTTTCAAACTAAAGGGAAGAAATAACATAATAAACAACTTTTAAAAAAACATTATTATATACTAAAAATTAAAAAAATCTAAAAATGCATATTTTTTTGAACCACAGATTGCTTTTATAATACAATTAATAATTGATGTATTTTTTGTTATTTAACCAATTTTGATTGAATTTGATTAAAAATAGAAAAAACTTGATTCAGACAAAGTTAAATTTTTAAATAAATTATAGTTTTATTTGGGAGGAAACATTCAATGAAAAGTCTAATTTTCAAAGTCAAGTCAAAGTGTTAATACTAACTCATTCATTCTCATTCTTTCACTGCAATCACTGAGAACAGGATAGACTCTGGTTTGATTGTACTTTATCTAGACACAGAACACGATATAAAGAGATACAGCATCATAAAAATGGATTCTGTACAAAAGTCCTTGACTGTCATATAACAATCCGGTCGTTCAGTTTATGTACAGATATTTACAGACGGGGTCCCTCTGTCGCTGCGTTGATGATGCAGGCATGAAAATAAAATCAAACCAGTTGTGTGCTCACGATCGAATACAGTAAAACATAGTTAACCAGAGCAGAGTGAGGCATTTAGGCTAAATACTTGAGTAAAGGCTGTTTATGTCACTGTTTTCATTCATTCTTGCTGTTTTATTTACAGTAAAATAACAGATCCAAAGTCATTCTGGCCTGTAAGAGGGAAAACAGCATCTCTGTCATTCCCACTCTACCTTTTGTTCCACCAAATACCTCAGAAACTTGGTCAGATCTTATGGGGGAAACGGTTTCCGGTCGTTCTGCCTGCCGTTGCTCCAACTCAACTCTTAATGATTTGCTGTGAATTTGTGATCTTAATGTTTTCAATTCTTCCAGTACGCTGCTGTGCAGCGATTAAAACCATAAATGTAACTTCAGCCAATCCTTATGCATTCTGTACGACCTTGCAATTTGGCCCAAATCACCAAAACTTATCTGCAAAATTGCTAGTTAATAGCATTTTTTGCCACTGGCTCAGCTTTTTAAACTGCTGCCGTCTGGATGCAGATTTATCATTCCTGAGTGTAGAGTGTAGGACAACAGGCTTGAAAACTCTTTTGTACCAGCTGCCATTGGCCTTTTAAACAAATGACTGTTAATATTTTTATCATTTTAAGTGAATCCCAACTTTTTAGCCCTCAGCAAATAGAGATCAGTAGAAAGTTCAAACAGAACGATTATCCTCTTGCACACTCGACATCAGCTGCTGCACATACCGCGCTATTGTCCTCATCTTTCACACATGATCAGTCCCAGTTACCAGCGTCCCGGTCTGGGGCATCAACTGATATCAGCTGCACTCATTCAGGTCGCCTCAACCATCCCACCACTGTCACACCTGCATGTTCAGCCCATCAGCATCAGCTGCTGTCTCTCTCTCCATTTATCTAATCTCCACCTGTCCTCGCAGCTCCACCAGCCTCATCGTTCATCAGCTTCAGCAGTGTCATCAGCCACCACCACCCGTATCCAGATTCCAAAGGCAGGACCTTCCCTGCTGCTACTTAACACACATCATCGGTTGTAGTAAATCATTCATCTTTTCCTTCATTCTGTCTTCTCTGATTGAACTATTACTTAATTGTGTTTGTCCAACATCTGTTTCATGCTCTTTATTCCTGTTGTACTGTTGTCCTGATGTCTGGATGTTCATTTGTTCTTGTTGTCTGCTTTGTTGTTATCTTGTTCACAGTTGGCTGCATAACAATTTATCCCTCAGGAATGAATAAAGTTATCCTATTCTTTCAAACTTGACCCTGAGGAAAACTACCAGTAGTGACATGTCATTTTTCTTTTGTTACACAAACCTTCAAAGAAACAATATTTCAATGTTAATTCTAAATTCTACGGCCAGGCTCTCGTGGGACTATTGTTTTTAGCTGCAAGGACATAATGGGGAAACTCAGTTGCCTTGAACTTGGAGGTTTGAGGTCTCTAGTTGTACTTCTAGTTGTACTTATACAATACTAGTAGTGATTAAAACTGTCAAGTGTTGCCGTAGTTTATCGTGTGAAATCGAGATGCTTCTCCCTTCACTCTGAAAGGGCCGCCCAGTCTGCCTATGCACACTGTTTTGGGGAAAAAACATCACCCTCTGAAATGAATCTCGGGAGATAGTGGGTTGTGAAGGATTCAGCGCACGCATCCGTCTCAGCACTGGAAAAGAGGGTCTCGTTTATGAGTCATTCTGGAAACATGACATCCTTGCTGGGCTGCTGTCGGTCTTCAAACGTGACAAAGGAAGGACATGGCGTCAGATTTGAGACACAGCTTACTACACCGCCATGGCTGGTGTAGTAAATGTAGCTGCGTTAGCTTCTTAGCATGGCTAGCCGTGCAGCTCTCAGGGCTTGGAGGGATTTCTTGGAGTGAAGATTGTTGGTGCGAGCAGAGGTGCTTGAGACGGAGGAGGAAGAGGTTTATCTGGTGGAGAGAAGGAAATGCTTGAGCCAGGCCTTGGAACCGGTTTCGGCCACTTGCTCTCCTGAGTGCCATATTTACTGATTGGCTGGATTAGAACCAATCAGAACCATTTCTAGCTGTGAATAAGAAAGTGACACGAATAAAAATACGCCACCTTCTCTAACAGCAGTCATGTGATGATGGGCAAAATGTTTCACACTACAGCAGTGGATGACAGCCGTTAGAATAAAAGCATCACATCATTTCCTTCACAGTAAAATCAACACCTTAAGTAAAAAAAATTAAAAAAACCCGACTAAAACATCTTCCATCTCTTTCACAGCACAGATCCCAGAGCTGTCAATCGAAAATTGAGGGCGGTACTTATTTCGTCAGACGTGGGTCCTTTTGTTCCTCATGCTAACTAATCCAAACAGACAAAACGGATTAAGTCCCTATTGTGTTATTGATAATATGATGCAGTACCGCAGTCACTGACTCCTATAAACACGTATAAACGTATAAACTCGTAGATGACAACTTCCTGTCCGTCAGTCTTCCAGGAGCTTCTCAGCTCGCCATCCACAGGGTAAAGGGGACCAGCAGTGTGGGCAGGGCGGTGCCGGAGGATACTCCCAAACACGCCATGGACAGGAGGCCCAGCAGCGCCGTCAGGAGGATGCTGCGCTGGTCCCGGATCAGAGACTTCAGCCACTCGCAAAACTGGAGGAAGAGAAATAATTATAATAAACATTTAAGATGTTGTGATTGGTATGTGATTATACGCAATGTAACAAAATCGGGCAAACAGGAGTTGGAAAGTGTTTTATAGAGAAGTGTAGAACAGGAGGAATACTTAAATAAAAGACGATTCAAATGTTTTATCTGAAGGGAAATTGGTTGGGCTAAAATTGGCAGCCTATGAAAACCAGTTTATATCAGCACCAGCGTCATAAATCCAGAATCCTTCCATCTCATATTGTATTATCAAAATTGTGGAGAATAAGAATAAGTTTCCATTTACGAAAAAGACATTCCGGAAGAAGCATGTTTGTGTGGACTAAACCGACACCAACAAATTCTTTATTGGTACGCTTGAACCGTCATTAAATGTCCCACGTCTGCGTAGAAGAGATCTTTTATCCCTGACTATTCATCTCGCTGCTCTGTCCACACAGAGATATCGAGCTGAAAATGTGTGTTTTCTGCAGAACCCGATATTTAAGTTTGTTTTCTAGGTACCTAAAACACTCTCGTGTAAACAAAATACCAAACCGCAAAAAAAGTTAAATGTCTTACAGAAAATCAGCCTTTTGAAGCAAACGTTCATGGTTAGCCGTACCGTTCTTGTTTAAACTAAAGGTCCAACTGTAACAAGAAGTGTTACAGTGTTACAGTTCTCATTAAGCGTTTAATGAGAAGTATTAGGCTGAAACGTAATGACCGTAAAGTGTGGCCATGTTATCATGCTTTTTAAAAGTTTTTTCTCGTCACTGTTCTGTCCGTGAGTAGCTGAAAACATGCTGACGAAGAAGCCAAAAGACGCAGTTGAGCAGATTCCAGCTCTTAAACGCACTAAGAAACGCTCACCGACTGCTACAAGATAATTGAGCTGTTGTTTGTTTTACTGTTGGGCCCTCTGAGGCTCCTGTTGGCCCCCATCCCCCAACAACCCTTCTGAAATTCCAGGAAGATAAGAGATAGATATTCCAGGTATCAATGACGTTAACCATCTGAGATGCCAACACCGACATTAACCTGTTGAAAGGATATTTAACTGTCGGGGAGGCTAACATTGATGTCACAGGATAAATGACTGTTAGCAAACATCGTAGGAGAAGCTAACATTCATGTTAGCTGGTCGGGGACTGTAATAACTAAACTGTAAAATCACACCGTTGAAAAACTGAAGCTGGCGTTAGGCTGCTGGAAAAGCTAACACCGGTTAAAAGGCTGCTAAATCAAAAACTCAGCAGCCATCTTTTCTTTCCCCAGTAAAGCTAACTTGCTAACTAGCTAGTTAGCCAGTGGAGTGAGTGGTGTGTTGCCAGGGAAACAGGATATCTAACATTCCACGGAAATAGGAAACTGATGGTTCCCTCTGTGACCTGATGAATGCTTTTGGGGGAACGTCTGACGGAGGGCAGAGTCAAGAAGGCTCTGCCCTCCCTCCTCCTCTCCCTCTTCCTTCATCATCATCATCAGAGTGGACAGACTGTTTGGTTTCTGGCTCCGGCTTCAATGCAGCTCTTGTTCTCCGGACTATTCCGAAGGGTGACCCAGATTTTCCTCTGGTTTAAAGGCACATGCTGAAGCACTCAGGTGGAGGGGGGAGAGGAGGGGAGAAGAAGACTCGGTCGGATTTTGTTTTTGAGCTTTAATTCTTGAAAACCAGGACATTAAACCAGAAAATTAAGAATATTAAATTGTCTAGTACCAATAAAATAATTTAGTAGTCCTCCCTTTAGATCTCCAGACTGAATTTATTCTGACTTTTCTGGTTATTTTAAAGTATTTCATGGTTGTTACTGTTTTTTTCATCAAAACTGGATTTAGGATTTTGATGGAAAACCACAGATTTTTGAATGTTAACATCTGCCTCTTGTTTTTCCTGTGGTCATTTATAGTCTGATATGGTTCTGATTATCACGCTTTAGTCATAACTTCCACAAAGGCTGCTTCAAAGGTCAGAATTTGATCATTTTTTCTGGAAGATTAGATATTTTGAAGACTGTAGGTAGAATGTAGATTAGCATTTGGCAAGAAGGAACACTTTGATTTTGATTATCGTATCTGAATAAAGGTGTGGATTCATGTATATTTTCTTAACAGGACCCTTCGACTATGTTTGTCAATTGTGCTTAAATGCTTATCTATCTTTTTTATTTAGTCATTAATAGTCTGATGTGGTTTGATGACCACGTCTTAATCATAATCTCTACTAAGGGTGTTTCGAACAGATTTGCAGTAAATGTTTTTGCACAGGCTTGGGTTTGTCCTGTATCTAAGCAGAAGGTTTTGTGCATGTAGCTAGGATTTTTTTTAAAACATTGCAAGGTTCTTTTGGGGCTTTCTTTCGTCGGTTCTGCTTACCATAGTTGGCATATTGGCAAGACACTAGGTAAAAAAAAAAAGTGGGTCAGTGAACCCAAAAAAATGGATACAATATTTAATTTTACATCCTTTCAACGTTAATAGATGGGCTACATAAGAAAGAAATATGCATCAGGGTTTCATCGAGAAAAAGGGACCGTTGAGCTCCACTGGTTCAATCTTCCTTCGTCCATCCTGCACAAGTAGACACTATTGTCCCCAAACTCTTCCTGATCCAGACTATAAAACATCTCTGCAGCTTCTGAACAGGCTCAAATCAGGTCTTGAACCGGAGCAGAACAGAAGGCTATATTTGATCATTCAGGGTTTCTCCACTTTATGGAGTAGCGCAGAAGTTTTAACTCCTGTTGGCGGTGCGTAAAAGCGCACATGGATCCACTCAAGCAGAATCAGGGAATATAATGTGAAGCTAAATTAGATTAGACGTGACTGAAACAGATTTTGAGACACAATTTATTGGTTTTTAGTTTAATTTTTGTCTCTTTTGTGACGCCAAAATGCGCCGAAAAGAATCATGACGCCCATGATTCTTTAGAAGTTAA
This sequence comes from Lophius piscatorius, assembly GCA_009660295.1. NCBI lineage: Eukaryota > Metazoa > Chordata > Actinopteri > Lophiiformes > Lophiidae > Lophius > Lophius piscatorius. Next base: position 118,485 of record VRLP01001469.1, read on the forward strand.
AGCGGTGCTTCCACCACAGATGGTGTAAACATGATGAAAGTGCATCAAAGCACAATCAAACGGAACCATAATGGTTCAACCATTGTTACCTCCCAAACTCTAGCCGCACCTAAAGCTTCAATCAGGCACGAGCCTGTAATTCTGTGCGTAAAAGGCGAAACGCGCCCGGTTCTCACCTGATCGGTCTGCAGACTCTGCGCCGTGCCGTAGCGGCTGTATGTGACAAAGTGCTCGCAGTTGTTCCACAGGAGACTGTAGGACACGGATCCGACCAGCTTCTCTGCCCGCCGGGCCACCTCCTCCCCGTCCAGCGGGCTCTGATGCATCGTCCGGTCCATGGCGTTCAGCAGGATCGCGGCTCCATAAGCGAAGTCCTCCACTGAGTCCACCCGGATGCTGGCGCGCTTGGACAGCACCCCGAGGAGCAGGCGCGTGTTGGTCACCATCTCCTGGATCCGACGGCTGTCGCTGGTCAGAACCGGCAGGATGTCGGGGATGAGGTGCGCCACCCGGTTGTCGCCCAGGTAGATACCGAAGTGGGTGAAGAGAGTCCTCGGGACCTCCAGGAGGTCTCCACGCTGGAACTTCTGTGGAGCTCCAGCTGATGGAGAAAGGGAATCATCCCGGTCACAGAGCTTGTTGAGCTGTGCATCTCCGCCCAGAGGAGGTGGAAGACTGGAGAGCTTGATGTGTGCGAGGAGGAAGAGCCTCTCCAGGAGGAAGGTGAGAGTGTCCAGCATGGCTGAGCGGAGAAAAGATCTGCAGGAAAACAATGAGGGAGAGAATCTGCTCCTCTCTGTCCCGTCTGCAGATTTTACCTCCTGCATGGAAATTTGGCAAAGCGGACGAGGGGCAGGACTGAGTGACGTCACGACTTCTAAGCCAGAGAGCGAGTTTTTGACTGACTGAGAGAGGGAGCGCATCCTGGTCTCCATTGAAGGCGCCACTGCAGGCTCATCTGAACCAGAACCAGGAGCTCAGACTCATTAATCCTGGAGCAGACATTTATGTCTATTTTCAATGATGTTCCCTGGGATTAAAAGTCACAGTTTTGAGCGTGTAAGACTCAAAACATCACACATCTACTTCAATCCATCAGTTTTTATTTCTTTATATGGTCATACATCTCATCAGAGGTTCAACTGAAGGGTAATGCATCCTCCATCTACAGTAAGTACAGAAATAGTTTCTAAAGTTCTAAATCAAACAGTTTGTCAAGATAGTTTTCAACAGTGCTGCATCGAACCCTGAGGGTGGGCTTAGCCAAAGCCACACTGGGTTTTTGCCCCCTTCTGGATACTCAGCTTTCTTCCACAAAGCAACGCCCACTTTTACAGAAGCTATAGCCGGTTAGCTGTACAGTTTGAACCCCGCCCCCCACCCAACTGGCCCATGAAAAGCCACAAGGTCAGGCAGCGGGTACACCAAGGGCACCGCCAGACCCCAGAGGACCACAGAGAACCGCAACCCCTCCAGGAACCAAGAGAGGCGGCGAGAGAGTCGAGGGGCGAGAGCGATGGAGGCACAGGAGCCCAATCACAACGCCACAGTTCACCCCCTCCCAAAAGCGGGTCAGGAACCACAAGCCATGCCAACCCTGATTTAGTGAATAACCCCCCCACCTGTGTATTATCTGTGAGACTTAAACCAACCACGTTCTCCATGTCCCAGACTGGAAAGGTTATCCTCAGAATCGCCCAGTGAAAACCCACTAAGTGTGAATGTGAATAAGTGAAGTGGATTCAAATTTGGAGGCAGGTAAGGAGGGGGAGTACAACAAGGAGGAAATACTGAGTATACGTACAACTGTGGGGGTGGGGGGTACCACAGCAACATCCCACCTAGGTCACTCATTTGGTGATGGAAAACACTTTGCCAGCGTTAAAAACTTTATTTGAGCGGACACTATTTGATGCTGATTTGGTGCCCGTCCCAGAATGCACCGTGGTGTCCTAAACAAACACCTCGTCTTCACACAGAGAGTGGTTGCCCTGCTAAAATAAAATGTCTCTCAGACGTTAGAGTCCAGAGTTGTCTTCCTGCTCCAGTTATGGGATCCATGTAAAGCCCCAAATAGATGCTAATGAACGTTGAGCAACGCAACAACCTGTCTGTATTAATACAAGTCTGTATTAATTATTTGTTCATGTAGGTAAAAAAATTCACTCATTCATTCGTTGATTGTAAGTTTGAATGCAGGATTTTAGTTGGTTTGTGACGTCTCTATTTACACAAGGAGAAAGAAGAAGAAGAAGAAGTAGGGTCTTATTTATCTGAGCTAAAGTCAAAAGTTCAAGTACCTTCAGGGTGTGTTCAGTTTCATGTTTTCAGTTAAATTACACAGAATCTGGGCTGAAACAGTCCAGGTTCTTACAGTGAAACAGTCCAGGTACACGCAGTGAATCAGTCCAGGTTCATACAGTGAAACAGTCCAGGTTCACGCAGTGAATCAGTCCAGGTTCATACAGTGAAACAGTCTAGATTCATGCAGTGATACAGTCCAGGTTCATACAGTGAAACAGTCCAGGTTCACGCAGTGAAACAGTAAAGATTCATGGAGTGATACAGTCCAGGTTCATACAGTGATACAGTCCAGGTTCATGCAGTGACACAGTCTACATATGTTCAGAAACACAAACATGCACATGAGAGCTGAGTATGGTGCATCTTGGGAACTCTACAGTCAGTGGTTAACACTCAAATGGAGCTGCACTGAGGTTTTAGCTGTCCACATTCTCCAAACCACCAAATGGCCACACACACACACACACACACACACACACACACACACACACACACACACACAAGCGTGTAAATTGCAGGCTCAGCTCTTTGGCTGAAAAGTGACGACAGTCTCAGCAGAACTTCAACCACAGACTCTTGCTTGCCCTGATGCATTCTGGGAAAGTTCCTCCACAGCCCACAGTTTATTTACCATCCTTAATTTGACGCTCGTGGGCAGCTGTTTGTGTGTAACTGTTCACTTCTCCTCTGTTTGTCTTCATCTTCACTCTCTAAAGCTGGGCTTAAACTGTCTGACTTTAGAGTCTCGGCTGTTTGATTTCAACTCACACTCTACTAATCAAAGGTTTTTTGCAGACGCTCACCACATGAGTCGTCACACTGTACGACCGTCCAGCTCCTGCAGAACATTGTCCCTATTGACAATTGTCAATAAAGTTTTGTTTGAAAGCTCCAAGGTAGAAAGAAGTTTGTCTGCTAGCAACATGCTAACAAGACAGAATGAGCTATCTTGATTTTTTGTCATCCTGTGTGCCAAAACCTCTTTTTTTTTTAAAAAGGTGCAGGCGTATCTGGACTAGTGGGTTGCTAGGAAGATGTGGGCAATATGTCTGCTCTATTTTGAAAATGGTGTTAACTTGATAGAAAGCACGCCTCTTTCAGGTGGGAACCTTTCTTATTCACCTTTGCTGTTCAGGTGCTAACCGCCACAAACTGCACTTTCTATTTTATGACTACATTCTAATTTATTATCCTTACAAGGCATCCTGTCGCCATGGCAACTCATATGCTCAGCCACTTCTCACAGGCCAGTGAGAAAAGAAGGCGCTGACGTCGGCCCATCGAGTCAAGACCATGTTACAACTATGCATATGCATGAGTCCGCCGGTTCATATTTGTGACGTGTCAGTAAACCTTCCGATCGTTCGCCGGTTGTCTGGGATCTGCTAATCAGCCCCCCCTGACCCCCTGTACACTGCACAATAAAGGACGAACATCGACGGATCGCCCAGCGGTCCTTACACTCATCAGGGAGTGAAAAACGGGCTATAATCGTAAATTATTTGCTCAGACATACAGTGGCTGTCCGAATAACTTCCCATAATGCAACACTTCTGCAGGATAAACTATTGACCTGTTTACAGATTTCTTAAAACAGCGCCGCAATGTTTGCGAGGCAGGACTGTTGCACCTGTATTCCGCCCCTCACTGCCCAGTATAAACATTGCCATGGTGTTTTGTTCCACTTTTGAGCTAGTGGCAGAGGTAGTAATACGCACTGAATTGTGTAAACGGGTGATCCAGATAAGCGTTGGGTCAGGACAGGGTTGTCATGTTCTTGCGGCCACAGCTGGAAGATTTAAAAAGCAACTGCCGCCCGTTAGCAACTAGTAGCTGTAAGCAGCTAACTCCAAGCAGAAGAAATTAAATCGAAAATGACTTTGAAGAGACAGCGTGAGGTCTGCGAAGCCCCCAGCTAAGTGCTACTAGCTACTAGCTGATATCCAATGCTATCATTAGCTGCCAACTGCTACCAGCTGTGAGTTACTACGAGCTACTAAGTGCTAAAAGCTGCTTAGCCTTACTGGTTGCTAACTGCTAATAGCTGCTAAGTCCTACAGGTTGCTAACTACTACTAGCTGCAAAATGCTACTGACTGCTAGCTGTCGTCAGTCCTTAACTGTTATTAGCTGTTAACTGCTATTTACTACCAATTGCTACTAGTGTTTATTTGCTACTTGCTTCTAACTGCTATTAGCTACAAATTTCTATTAGTTGCTAAGGGCTACTAGTTACTAATTGCTACCAGATGCTAAATGTTTTTCCCCGCTAACTGTTATCAGTTAGTAACTGCTACTAATCGCAAACTGATGGGCTACTAGTTGTAAGCTACTACTAGCTACTAACTGCTACTTGCTGCTAACTGCCACTAGCCGCAAACTGCTACTAGTTTTTACCTGCTACTGGCTGGAAGATGCTAATAGCTACCAACTGCTACTGGGTGGAGGATGCTACTAGCTACCAACTACTTCTGGTTGCTAATGTCTACTGGCTGCTAACTGTTATTAACTACTAGCTACTAATGGCTACTGGTTGCTAACAGCTATAGCTGCTAAGTGTTGTTAGCTACTAACTATTAGTAGCTAACAATTGCCTGCAAACGGCTTGAAATTACTTTTTTAATCTTGGTCTTGGGTCGTTGCACCTCCTCAAAACCCCAGAACCTCCTTCTGTTCTACCGGTTTGTGTGTTTTTACAAACGGTCAGATAGGATCGGTTTCTTCCGCCGAAAAAACAACGATGTTGTGATAACGGAATTACAATTATTAAATATATTGGTAAGGCAAAATAAAGATGCAACAATCCCACCCAATCGGGATTGTTAAGAATTTGTAGTTTATACGTAATCATGTGATTTAACATTCATACAAGAGGCTGAATGTGGCTGGTGAGACTCCACTCCCTGAGCATCGTGGGTAATTCAGTGACATTTGAGGCTGTTTCTCATACTTCACCCCTCCTTCCTGTCTCCAAGTTAGAGAAGAAGAGGATTTTGGGATTAAGGGTAGATTATGGAAACTCACACAATGAGCCATTGAAACGCCCCCCACCGAGTCAGTTGACTGATGGGGACTGACCACTGAGGGATGAGATTTCAGATGCTGAATGTGTTGATGGGAATCCCACAGTCAAAAGGGAGGAGACCAGTGGGTTTTAATCCCCCCCCCCCCCAACAGAGCGGGGGAAGGTTAAAACCTGCAGCCAACAAAAACTAAATTTGCATCCTTCTCTCAGGTGAAGCAGCAGCGTTTTGACCTCCTGCTGAAACCTCTGTTCTCACTAACCTCAGGTTCAGGAAACAGAGGATTGGATGATGGTACAGACGGAATGTCCATAATGTCACTATAACATTGGCATTATTTCAGTCCGTAATGGTAAAGAAGGACCACAAGGTAAAGCTCTCAATGTTACGTTCAACCCTCACCTATGGTCATAAACCCGGGGTAAAGACCCAATGAATGAGGTCATTGCTGAAATCAGCTTCTTTGTAGGCTTTCTGGACTCAGCCTTAGTGATAAGGTGAGGAGAGGGCACAGCAGGAGGGGCTCAGAGTGGAGCCGTTGCTTCATCCTGCTGAAAGGGACAAATTGAGTTGGTTGAGGCACCTTATCAGGCATCAAAAAGGACGCCTCCCTTTAGAGGTTCTTCAGGCACATTGACTTTTCTCCGGGTTGTACAGCGGTGTGGTAGAGTGTTCTTACATATTGTATGATACTGCAGCTGCAATGCAGCAGACAAAAAGGTCCTGCAGAAGGTTTGAGGGACGTTTGAGTCTCCAAACCCTCTGTCCAGTAACTCTTCCAGAGCCATGTAGAAGCAGGACAGTCACCACCGCCAGAGACGCGGCGTCCGCCACAAACGTTTTGAACTGCTGCCATCAGGCAAACGGTACAACAGTGTCAAAAGCAGAACCACCAGACTGCTTAGCAGGGTCATTCCACAAGTTGTCAGACTGCTGAACTTCTGCTCCGGTGATTCACAGCAGCATCACAGCCGATGACAACATTTTAAAAACAACTTTAATGAAACATCTCTGACATGGTTACGCAACACTGTCATGTTTAACACTCCAACCATAATATGTGTGTGCAGCAATTATCAGTGTGTTTCTGAGAATTCAGTCGGGATCCCGGAGACGGACTATTTCACTCCGCCTGCACTACTGTTGTAGGTAAAGCAAAATGGCAATAAAGTTTGATTTGATTTGGCAGCAGACCCCGCGGTTAAACAGGACAACTCAAAAACCTTTGAAAAGATTTTGAAGAAATGATGTGGGCACCGAGGACCGGAGGCCATTACCTGAAATACCATATCTACTTTATTTTTAATGTTCTCCTGCTCGTTGGTTTAACTTTAGCCTGGCCTGAACTTACCAAAAGAAACGTTAGAAAGCTCCTCAACTATGACCCCTGAGAGGGATGTTGGCTGTAAAATACCACCTACGTCATACGTGGTTCATGGAAACTTAGATCGACCACTTAGTGGACTGGTGTCACAAGAAAAACCTCCAGCTGAACTTCAGCAGGAATCCGTCCCTTCGGCGTAGGTGGGGAGGATGGTTCAGTTCCATACCTTGGTGTCCATATCACCGAGGAGCTCTGACGGTCACTGCACATCATCTGTTTCGTGAAGAAGGCCTCACAGCGCCTCTACCATCTCAGACGACTGTGGGACTTTAACCTCCCGCTCAGGAAGTCAGGAAACAATCGCTGCAGAAGAAGCGCCATGAAGATCCCGGTCAACCTGAGAACGGACGACAACATGGAGAGGATGAAGAAGAGCTTCTTCCCTCCGGCCATCGAGTGCTCATTTACACCTGCACCTGTTGTCTAACGGTTTTTAACCTTCCAAACTTCCGATTGGGAGACGGCGGCTCTACCCGCCCTGTGGCTGTTACACAAACCTATTGTTTTATCAAAATCCAACATGGTTTTGGACTCTATTATTTATTATTAATTACCTGCTGCACTTTATAATGCACATTGGACACATTTTCATAAGCACGTCTGTTTGCACTGATATTGTAACAGTATAATAATATTAGTCTTGTATTCTTGTTTTGTTATACTATACGTTCTACTATACTATACTATAGATTCATGTAATATATTTAAAAACAGAAGACCTTTTTCTAATCACATTACTTTCATCTTTAATGCCTGAATCAAACCCACTTACGGTGGCCTCAAGAATTATCTGCACCCTTTTAGAAAAGTGAGGGGAAAAAAAAAAAGTCTTCATTGTCGGGACCCAAGATCTTTAATTCAAATTATTCACAAAACTCCAACCTTGTATTCAAGTAACAAAATTTAACATCACATTCTTAACATAAACATTTTTTTTTATCTCTGAAACCTATGTGCCACGATTATTGTCACACCTACAAAATCCTGCAGTTAAAGGGTGATGGAAACATATTTCCAATCCTATTTTATAGTTTCAGGGTCAAAGGTTGTAGAGCCGCACAAATCTGGAAAAGGATACAAGAAAAACTCTCAAGAGTTTAAATGCCAGTTTCAGCAGTCAGATCAATAATAATTAAGTTTAAAGAGACAGGAGAGGACAAAAATCTGCATGGAAGAGGACATGTCTACAAACTCACCCCCTGCACTGTGGGAAGAATGGTTGAAATGACTCTCCAAGGATTACAGCCGGGGATTTACAGAGGTCAGTTGAATCTCAGGGTCAGAAAGTCTCCCTAACCCTCATCAGATGACCCCCACACAAACAAAAGCTGTTAGAGGGGAAGTGAGAGAAAAGCCTCTGCTGTCATCCACACACAAAATAAACCAGCAACTGTTTACCAAACACCACTGGGACTCTTAATGGAACAGGGTCAAAGGTCAGATGAGACCAAAGTGCTTTTTGGTCTGGACGGACAGACTGAGACAGACAGACAGATTGATCGACAGACAGACAGATATAAAGACAGATAGAAAGATACATCGATAAGACAGATAGATAGACGGACGGACATACAGACAGACAGACAGATAGACACACATACAGACAGACCGATCGATCGATATACAGACAGACAGATAGACAGGCAGATAGACAGACAGACAGATAGACAGACAGAGAGATATATCGATAGACAGATAGATAGACAGATAGATAGATATGTATAGATAGATAGACAGACAGACAGACAGATAGATATGTATAGATAGATAGACAGACAGATAGATAGATATCGATAGATGTATAGATAGATAGACAGACAGACAGACAGACAGATAGATAGATATGTATAGATAGATAGACAGACAGATAGATAGATATGTATAGATAGATAGACAGACAGATAGATAGATATCGATAGATGTATAGATAGATAGACAGACAGACAGACAGATAGATATGTATAGATAGATAGACAGACAGATAGATAGATATCGATAGATGTATAGATAGATAGACAGACAGACAGACAGATAGATAGATATGTATAGATAGATAGACAGACAGACAGACAGACAGATA